>JAMPIO010000479.1:0-39820 GCA_024699865.1 Aphelenchoides fujianensis | reverse complement strand
CCTGATCTTTACTTGTTTCTTGGGCGGTCGAGAAGAATTGCGCTCTTGCTTACAATTAGCTCTCGGACAATTCCTGCACGTGCGGGCGAGTCGGAAGAATGAAGGTCGTCGGCCGGCGTGCAAAAAAGCATCGCTTCCCCGGGCCTTTCCTTTCTGCCTCCTCCGCCGGCTACCGTAGTTTGTGAGACCGCAGTGTTGCTTTTAGGAAACAAAGCATGCTGCTTATTCCTGGTCTATTCTTTGGATGCCCGTCTTCAGCAATGAGACTGAGGCCGTGTTTTGATCCCCGCATCCCGATCTGTTAGCTCGCTTATCGTCAGCGGTCACCAATTGGGTCGTTGTGGGCGGATTTTGAAGGACAGTGATCGTTGGGACTTGTTCCTAGGGAACCATAGATCCCAACTGCCCGTTTTAACTGTCGAATTCAAACGGCTATACGACGCTCTCAGCCTGCACGCTTCCGTTCAGGGTAGAACGCGTGTTTTGCTCATGACTGCAAAGTTTCGAGCTTCCGTCGCTGGGCTTTCCCTGCCCTTGGGCGATTCTGAGATCCAACGGTCGGAGATTGCAGCTGTGATGCCTCGAATTTCCCTCGATCGACCGACGAAAGTACGAAAATTTTCTACGCTTCCTTTTTGCACTCTAGTGCTCTGCTTTGAATCGAAAATCCAAGCAAAAGCCAACCGAGACATCGAAGCGACACAGAAGACGCTGTTCGCCCTGCTCATTTAAAAGTCGCATGCAGCAAAGGGTGGAAGGCGTTCAGTCAGCGTCAATCCTTTCGTGCTTTAGTCGATCGTTTTTAATTAATGCCCACTCGCCCACTACTTAATCGTCCGGAACCAACTCGGAGGGCGGCGTGCGCGAGAAGTCGGCTTGTCGTTGCGCCACGCGTTCGCTCCTGCCGGGGGTTTCTCGTCCAAAGCCAATCGTACCGCTCGTCCGCTCAGTCCACGCAAGAAGTGAGAACGCGGGTCAAACGAGAGTTCCCGGGTACAGGCCGGAAGCCACCGTTTGACAGCGACGGCTCAGTTGAATAAGTGGAATGTGGGAGTTCCTAATTGCTCTCTGGGGCCTCACAAATGGGCATCAATTACTATCGCAAGAAGAAGAGTAGAAGATTGGAATCGATTTTCTCAGTTGAGCTCGAAAAGCAAGAGCCGATCGGGAATTCCTTTAAAGTAAAAGACGACCACGGCCGAAGAATGCGAGTTCTTGCGCGTCTCATGGAGCATCTCCAAACAACCGTTCGCATCCTGCAAGCGCTCATTGCCTACGAGAGCACCCTTGTGGCCGCTGTCTAACCAATTTCCGCTGCACCCAGAGTTCAATCAAAAGAAGGCCTTCTGCCGTTCTTTGCTTTGCAGTTCACGAACGAATTCGAATTATCGTCGGAGAAGTTCACGGATCACGAGTCGCGGCCGAAAGCACGCTCGAAATTGCGGAATGAGAACGAGAAATGCGTCTAGGGATTGATGGACGTGCGGGAAGCCCGTGAGGACAAACGAGTTCAAAACGTCTTTCTGTGCGTATGCGCGAGCTTCGTCGCTCTCTAATTACCCGGTCCTTTCTTCCGATGCCAACTACCTATTGCTTTGTTTTCGAGGAAGCGTAGAGGAATTCGTAAAACGGCGACCGTCGGAAGGACGACGGGAGTGGAGGAGAACAAACCTTGGCTGTTGGGCTCGAGGCCGCGGCGGGCGACGTCCACGTCGACGTTTGCGTTTGGGTCGGCGCGGATGATTTTCTCGAGGCCCTTGAGCACGCCGGCCATCTGCTGGGCCTTGGCCATCGCCTCTTGCATTTCTTTGCGCGAGGAGAGCGAGAGCTTCACGCGGTTGCCGCACAACGGCGCCCCGTCGCGCAGCATCGCTTGGCGCGCGTCCTCGTCCGTCTCAAAGCCCGCGAACGCGTCCTCCCCGCAGATGCAAACGGAGCCGCCGGGGATCGAAAGAGACGCGAAAAACTCGCGAATGTCCGACGACTTGGCCGCCCGGGACAAATTCTGCAGGCGGATTATGAACGACATCGTCGCCTGAAGATCGTTGGAGTGAGCAGAACGGGCAAGAAGGTGGAAGTAATCAGTCGGCTGCGAGAACCGTTGCATCAACAGAAAGGACACAAATCAAGAAGCCGTTTATTTACAAAGGCCCCCTAATAGTCGACGGATTTCCTAACACGAACGATCACAAGTCGCTGCGAATGCCGTGGCCCGGGCCGGGCGGCGTTCCCTTCAGCGACGTGAGGCCGGTCAGCGGCTCCGAAGCCACGCGTCCGCTCCGAGGGCCCGGAAGAGGGCGTTTGCCCGCCTTGAAGTCGTCCAGGATCTGCCCGATGGACTCCTCGGTGAGGTCCTCGTAGTAGTCGTCGTTGATTTGGACCATCGGCGCGTTGCAGCAGGCGCCCAGACACTCGACCTCGGTCAGCGTGAACAGGCCGTCCTTGGTCGTCTCGCCCACTTTGATTCCTGCACGAAGCGAAGGAAAGAATTGAATAAAGGCGGAGAAACAAACCGAGTTTCTTCTTGATCGCCTCGGTGATTGTCTCCGCTCCGCGCAGCATGCACGGCGTGGTGGCGCACACCTGCACGAAGAATTTGCCGACCGGCTCCCGGTTGTACATCGAATAGAAGGTGGCCACCTCGTACACGCGCATTCGGGGCATTTCTGAACGGAGGAGAGAGTGCGCTGGAGTAGGAGGGGAACGAACGGAGGATCTTGGCGACCTCGTGCATCGCGGAGATCGGCAGCCATCCGTGCTGCCGCTGGGCGAGGTCCAGCACCGGCATCACGGCGCCCGTCTAAAGGAATAAATCAAAAGGAAATGAAAAGAGGACGAACCTTGTGACCCTCCGGGTAGTTGGCCATGATCGCGTGCACCTTCTTTATGTTCTCCTCCGTGAACTTGAACTGCACCTTGGCGTTGTTCTTGTCCGAGTCCCGATGGACGGCGAGTCCGTGGCCTGCAAGCATCCGTTCCGTCCTCTCGTTCTTGATCGGCCGCACTCACCGGCCCACCGGCGTTGCAAGACGTTCGCCGGCTGCAGGAAATTGGCGCCGTTCGAGCGGAGCAGCGTGAACATCTTCGCGCTCATTCTGCCGTCGGCCGGTCGCTAAAGAACGAAATGAAACGACAAATCGACCGGCGAGAAGACCACGAGAATTCCCGCGTTTGTCGCCGCACTCCGGAGAGCGAGCGGCCGGCCGCCGTCACTCGCAAACAGCCGCCGTGGGTCCGGGCGGGAAAGTCTTTTGGTGTGGCCTTCTGCCCGCTTCTCCTGCTCGGAGGATTCTTTGCCACGTTCTTCCCTTCCTTCCAGTACAGTCCGAAGAGTTGATGTTCTTTTTATTATGAAAAGAAGAACCCGGGGAGAAGTGGAGTGAAATGTGCGGGAGTGACTGCGGCCGTCGGGCGGAAGAAATGACTACGGTGAGGAGGAATGGCAAGAGGATACAAACAACACAGATCAAACAAAGGGATTGGTGTCACGTTCGAGCAGAAGGCGGAAGGAATGCTTATTGTTGGGAAGAGGCGAGAGCTCCCTGCGAGTGGGAGCGGGCGGAAGGGGGTGGTCGGGGTTGTCGGGAGTGCTCGCCATCGGAGATTGCAGTCGACGAGCGTCCGTATGGTTGGTTGAAATGCGGGAGATGGGCGACACACTGGACGGGTGCCCTGTACGAAGTGCACGCCGCTTGGGAGCAGGCGGGCGTCCGCAGTGCGCCCACCCGCACGTCCTCGAGCGTCGAGTTGATCGCCTCGCCGCAGAGGTCCTCCACCCGCTTGCAGAGCTCTTTGTCCCGCATGCGGGCGGTGAGGTTGAGGACGTTCATCAGCGTGATCGTGTGCCCGCCGTCCAGCGTGTTCAGCTCGGGGTCGCACAAGTCGGCGCGTGATCTCCGCGGACACCACTGAAAGCAGTCGACCGTTCACTTCTCTCCGTTTTGCCCACTCACCGATCGGAAAACCTCGTCCCGCTCGAACAGACGGCGGAAGTGGAGGAGAGCTCGGTGGACGAAGACGAGGCGGTTCGGGAAGGGATCGTTCTGCTGCGCGTACTCGCTGATCCGTTGGAGAGCGAGCGACGAGTGCGAATCGTCCGCCCCGTCCTCCGGAATCAGCACTCGACTTTCGGTCTCCACCTGCTGCTCCTTTCGAATTCCGAGCTACAAACGAGCAACGATTAGATCGGTTGCCAAGCAGGAGACGGAACGCACCTGCTCGTTGATCGCGCGTTCTTCCTCCTCGTCGGACGCGTCCGAATCGAAGTTGTCGCTGTCCTCGTTGGACTCCGCGTCCTCGTCCTCTTCTCGCTCCACTCCTTTTTCTTCGGATTTGTTCGATGCATTCGAAGAGAGCAGTTCTGAATGTCGATAGTCACCTCTGTTGCTCACTGCGTGCTCACCGGTGGTCAGCCGTTCGGTCGACTGGGGCGGCTGTTGGGCGGGCGGGAGGACGGCCGTCTGGACGAAACGCCCGCACTCGCACTGGACGACCGGAGCTCCACGGGACATGAACTCGTCGAACCACTGGAGGAGCGGCGCGATCACTGCGGGATCCAAAGCCACCGGGCACTCGGCCGGCGCGTAGTTCGCGGGCACGCTGTTCGCCCGACTGCCGCCGCTCGAGCGGGTGTTTCGGAAGTGCCGTTGGACTTCCTTCTGGTGTTGCCGGTATTTAGTCCCCACATTCAATCTAAAAGAGCGTTTGTTTGAGGCCAGTCCTCGCCGCGCACTCACCTTCGAACGTCGGGGTCGACCGTTGTGTCGACGGAGGCCTGCCTCCGCACTTCGTGCTTCCTCGTCGACCGCTTGGGGCGCGAGGTGGACGGGCGAGGGGTTTGGGTGGCGGAGGTCAGGCTGCTTTCGCCGTCGTACTCGCGAGACGTGGGTTCGACCTCCGACTCCTCTACCTGCGAGTGGGCAGTCGACTCCAGCGGTCGTTGCATCTCCTTCATTTCCAACGCTTCTTTCCGCTTCTCTCTGCAATCCCAAAGGAATGATTGTGCGTGAACGCCCGCCACTCACCTCATTCGATTGTCGTAATCGACGTGCTCGGGCGCGAGGAGGGTGTCCAGCCGCCGAAAGCCGCAATCCTCGAACTTCGCCGCCGCCAGCAGACCGCCGGCCAACAGGACGAACGGAAACGCGGGGAGGAGCAGAAGGTAGAGGACCAACAAAATGAAGTCGACGTTCGTGGCCTCTCGGGCCGGACACGCAAAGGCAACGCTGCAAGGAGAGCCGGCTGTTGAGATGGATGCCGAAAAGCACTCACTCGATCTCGCCGCCCATCACGACCGACGTCTTCGCTTGCTCGTTCTGCCGTTGGATGATGTCCAGCGTGCAGCTGAAGGAGGAAGAATTGAGAGATCCTCGTGTGCTTCTCACTTGATCACTTGTTTCAACGCGACGACCTCGCTGTCCGCATCCAACGTAAAGACGAAGTGGACGGAGACGGCGAGGATCGTGCAGACGAGAGCGGCGATCAGGATGGACACCCGCCAGGGCGTTGTGACCGCAAAGTAGGAGACGTCGAGCGGGCAGGTGGAGAGGCTGGTGGAGGAGCAGCGGAAAGACGGCCGCCGGTCGCCACTCGCTTCAAGCAGCCCCTCCGTCTGCTGCGCGTTCAGGTGGGGCGTTCGTTTGGAGCGGGTGTAAAAGACGGGCTGCTCCTTCACTTCGTCCCCGATGTTCGCCTTCCACAAGCAGACGACCGCCGAGAGGAGGCAGGCGATCAGGACGGGTACGTGCACGAAGAGGGCCGACCGGAGGGGTCCGAGCAGGTTCGAGCAGACGCCCGTCAATCCGTCCGCGTATTTCTGCACGACCGGATGAAAAGAAGCGAAGGGGAACTCACCGGCTGTGTGCTCAAGCCGCCCAACGAGCAAAGGAGAGCGAACGCGTAGACGAAACACGTGATCAGCGGCCGGATGTTCACGAAGTTGCTCTTCACGTCGCACTCCAGGTGGTGATCCGCGCGCAGTTTGGGCCGCAGGCAGACGAACAGAAAGAAGGCGGCCAGCCACTCGTACGCGGCGACCATCAGCGTGCTCAACGCCAGCGACTGCATCGTGCACCAATTGAAGTTTCCGCTGAAGACGACGAGAATCGAAGTTAGAGTGAAGAAACTCACAATCTGAGCTCTCGCCGCACGAACACGCCCGAAATCTCGCCCACGCACGCGGCGGAGTCGTCGGAGGCGGTCGAGTTCAGCAGCGAGAAAAACCAAACGCCGAAGAAGGCGGCCATTGAGAGGAAGATGTTCGAGAGGAGGAAACAAATGAATCCTCTGCAGTACAAGTGAGGACGGTATTGGATGTAGACCTGAACAAAGGATTCCCTTTGATCCGAAGGAAAGGACTCACAAAAGAGAGCAGAAAGCAGCCGCCCAGCAGTCCGCAGATCCCGAGCAGCCACAGGCGAAAGGAACGGAGGCGGGCATCCGAGCGGACGAATGAGGACCTCAAACCCAAGCAGTCAACAAAAAGGACGTAGAAGTGGGAGCCTACCTGCACGGAACGTAGCACTCGTCAATCAACGGGCTCACGGCCGCCAGTGGCCCGTCCGTTTTGATCGAAACGAACGGCGGGAGGCAGGCGGTCGGCTGCACGAGCATGTTGTTCGCGTACCGGAACTGCAAGCACCTGATTGAAACAGAACAAAACAACGGGCTCACTTTGCACTGCCCGTTGTCGTTGAACAGCAGCCGCCGTTCCTTGAGGACCGAGCCGAAGGTCTCGCCTCGTCGAAGCTGGACGGTGTCCTCGCACTGGAGTTCGCTCGGCCAGATGCCCGCATCAACGAGAAATTTGCACTCCTCGCGGGCATCCGCGCACAGTCCGTACTGGAACACCTGCCACAGCTCGATCTTCCGCACCTGCCAACGAACAGAACGGTTGTTCTCTTCTGCGGGTAACTCACTCCTTGCAATCCGGCTTCCGTGTACTTCCGAGTGGAGCACGGCCGGAAGTAGACGGCACAGATGAGTGGGTTCAGCCGCTCCCAACACCTGAACGCTCAGTTGATCACTCGAACACAACGAGAGGATTACCGTGGGAAGTTCTGCAGAATGCCGAGGAAGTCGGGGAACACGTCCTCCTGGTCGGTCGTGAAGTTGTAGAGGATCGGCTGCCCGAAGCAGAGGTCCTCTTCGGACGGCCGCTTGCAGCGCTGGGTCCCGTTCGGGAACTGCAGGCGACACGCCCGATTGCAGGCCCAGTCCGTCTTCTCGCACAGCTCGTTGTAGCGGAGGACCTGTGAGTACTGAAAGCGGATGGGTGCAATCGACTACGTGCACTCGCGAGTGTCCGCTCTGCTTACCGTTCGTCTAATTAAAAGCGGAGTGCTCGGAGGTTAGGCGGGTGAAAGGAGCGGTGCGTGGATTATGAAAATCGTTCCGATTACTCGCTTGCGACCGCCACCGTCGTGCAAACACGCGTGTTCGTTCGTGTCACTCACCTCCGAGTTCAGCAGCCGACTCCGCTGCGCCTCCATGCGCTGGTGGATGGCCGCGTAGTCCTCGGTGACATCCGCGGGGCTCGCGCCTGTGCCAACGATCAGGAACACGAGTAGAAGCCACATCCCCCACTCTCCTCCTCCTGCATAACCACGAGCAGAAGGAAGGGAGTGAGTGCCTGGGCAAACATCGATCAACCGCCTGATTGAGGGCAAAAGCAAGGTATTCCAATGGTTCTGCACACCGTTCTACGCACTTCTCCGCTCATCGATTCCGTTCAAGTGCTCGCATGGAAGTGGCAACTGATTTATGGCCCGTATAAAACTTTTTGATAATTCTTGTGGGAGAAACAAGTGGATTGAATTCGCACAACCTCGAAATACACGTGTAGTCTGTTCGTGCTGAAGGGCGGGAGTGAAAGTGGAGGAAGGAGTGGGGAACGAGAACGAGGTAACGAGAAACAAAATTGCATTAACAACAATAACAACCATCGAGCGCGGGCGCTCAACTAACTAGAGATGAACGATCGAGGCTAAAGGGCGTGGTCGACGGGGTGCCTCGTTGTTCCTCACATCCGTCGGTACCTCAAACAGCAAATCGTTAGCTAGACCCGGCATCTGTTGCTTTACTCCGGAATGTGGTTGTGCGGCATGAGCGGCGAGTTCTTCCAACCCGCGTTCTTGTGGAGGCCGGCGCCGTGGAAGGGCCGTTTGGCGGGCGTCGGGCCGTTGCACGAGCGGCCGTTGAGGCTGTGCGCGGGCGAGTTGCCGTTGAGTTGCATCGGTTTGTCCCACTTGTGGTAGAAGAGGATGTACGGGTCTTTGCCGCAGTACGGACCGCCCCTCCGATCCGAGACGGTGGAGTCGTCGAATTCGTACCACTTGTCGTTGAAGCCGCGCATCGTGGCGACGTAGTGGCCGGAGTGGATGCTCGAGCCGTAGTGGCTGATGAACCCGTAGAGGCGGTAACTGGCCGGCTGCTGGGCCTTGTTGCTCGCGAACTCGCCCAAGTCCAGGTAGAGCGGCACTTGCACCTCATTCTGCAGCTTGGAGGAGTTCGGCCGGAAGCGTTTCAGCTGGATGATCAGGACGTTCGGCGCCTGCAGGATGAACCAGCGGCGGGTCGTGCCCACCTGATGGCAGCTGCAAGCAGTCGAATGCACACAAAAGAATGAGGAAAGGACTCACTTTTCGCACTTGTACCCGGTCATCCTCTCCGAGGCGAAGAAGTGCTTCAGCATGTCCGTCAGGGCGCACGGTGCGTAGCCGGAGTTGAGCGGAAACGAAAGGTTCAGCTCGCGCACCATTTCGGGATGTCCGCGGCGACTGCCGCACTGCCCACACGTGACTGAAAGCACCTCCTCGTGGACGGTTCGTGTCGAGCGGCGACTCACGCGAACTCTTCATCTTGCCGCCGAAAATCCGGTCGATTTCGCTGAGGGGCGGCGGCTGGTTGGAGTCGCCGTTCTCCCGCACCGCCTTCTTTTTGGGCAGCGGGGGCTCCAGTTTGCCCAGCATGAAGAGGAGCATCTCGTGCGCGTCCTCCTGGTTGTGCGGGATCCTGTTCGGGAACTGGGCTGAACGGAGCGAACGATCAAAAGAAAGACGACGGGAAACACGCACCGTTCACGACCTGCCTGATCACCTTCGGGCTGATCGTGCCCATGCCCCTCAGCACGTTCTCCACGTGCGTGTTCAACGCGCAGTGCATGCACACGGTGGAGCAGGGGTCTGAACGACGGGAAGTCACAAACGAAAAGAAAAAAGCGGGAACTTGCGGTTGCTCTTCGACGTCCGCACGTAGCGCACCAACTGGGGCGTGTGGAGGAAGAACTGGAGCACCGAGTTCATGAAGCAGTCGTTCCCGATGTTCTGCAGGCCGGGCCCGTGGTTCTTGAGGATTCGCTGCAGTGGGCGATAAGCACAATCGTCCGTGATTGAAGGGAACTCACCGAGAAGTCGGAGCTCGTCCACGAGAAGGCGTACAGCTCGTCCTCGTCCCGCAACTGCCGTTTTCGCTCCAAAAGCGGATTGGGCGAGCGGATGGGCGCATTGGCGCCATCGGGGAGTTGCGGCGTCCTCCTTTCGGCCACTCCGTTCGTCTTCTGCGGGCTCAATTGTGGAGTCGCCAGTGGAGTTCGAACGGGAGTCCGTGGGGGAGTCGCGGCGAGCGGAGTGGCCGACGGGCGCGCCTCCACCGACGAGAAGGACGGCCGTTTGGCGGCGACGGCGGGGGCTCCCGAGTTGGACGGGGCGGGCGACGCGGGCGGCGATTCGGCGGGATCGTCGAGGCGGAGGGCGGCGATCTCGCGGAAGGGCGTCACTTCCGCTTCGGCGATCGGCGTCAGCTGGCCGTGCGCGGAGGAGGGCTGCAGAAGACCGTCCTCGACGAAAACGAGCGGCTGTTGCCCGCCCTCGGCCGGTCGCTTCGGCACTCCGTTCGGCAGCATCCGCCGGCAGGTGGCGGAGGGCGCGTTCAGGATGTCCGTCGGCTTTATCGAAAATTTCATGACCCCTGAAATGCGAAGAACGAAACGTGAACGTGATCGCGAAAAACGCGGGAAATCGACGCAAAAAACTCGCCCCGTTTGGCCGCCTGCCCGCCGCTTCGCCGCTCGCCGAGCAGACGCGTGAGAGGCAATCCGCACGGGAACCCCACCGAGCGTCCAGCCTTGCATCGGGGCTGTTTTCATTGCTCCACGAGCAGGAGGGACGGACGGAAGGACGCGAGTGGCTCGTATTGTTGTTTATTTCACTCGAAATCAACACCGCCCATGTGAACACTGGATGCGTGCACGAAAGCTCGTTCGATCACTCTCCTTCGTTCCTGTTCGGATGGTTTCGGAACATTTCCGCCATGAATTCGTTGTTCTCGACGACCGAGAGGAGCGGCAGGTCGTAGGTCTTCAGGCCGTCGGCCAGCGGACACTCCGCGCGATGGGCCTCGAGCTCGCCGCGCGAGTGGAAATTCGGGGCGAAGACGACGGGCGACTGGACGATGGAGAACTTGGAGTGCTGCAATCCTTCGAATTCAACAGAAATCACAAGGAAGAACCCACCACTTCGGTCATTTCCCAGTGCGGTCGGCCGTCCGGCCAGCGCATCTTCTGCCACTTGCGCCAAACGAGCAGCCGGTGGGCGACTTCGGCGAACAGAAAGCGGCGAACGTGCGTGTTCGTGGCGGCGAGAGCGTTGAGCGAGGCCGCGTCGAGGTGGGCGGCGGCGACCCGAACGACGAGGAGGAAGCGGTCGAGTTCCAGCGAGAACGGAGCAGTCGGCAGTTCGCACGCATTCCGATGCACGAACTGATCGAAGAAGGGCTCGAAGCCGATCGTCCCGCTCCTCGGCCGCCACTTCTCCACGCCGAAGCCGCAGCCCAGCGGACATCGCTGGAAGCGCTCGTCGGCGTGCGAGATGTCCGTGTGGAAGCGGTGGTGCTCGTGGAACTCGTCCCGCCGCAGCAGCCGGCCGCAAATGAAGCCGTGGACCAGCCGCCCCTTCACGTTGATCACGCAGCTTTCGGTCTCCATCTGAACGAGCAGGAAACAATTCAATTCACAAGAAAAGAAGACGTACGAACAGTCCGCACTCCAAATTCAACGGCGGGAGGAGGGCGGACAGCGGGATTTGGGAGGGCTTCTCCTCCTCCTCCTCCTCCCCGCCGCCCATCATCTTCGACCGCAAGTCCTTCTTGCCGAGGATGTGCAGGTGTTGCTCGCCTGGAGCCTCCGCACAGATCGGGCAGTTCGCGAAGGCCTGCGGCTTCGATCGCATGACGGCCAACTGGAAGCAGCAAATAATTGACAGAAACAGGCCAAAGAACTCACTCGGTCCAACTCCTCCTCGTCGGAGCTGTCGTTCGGGAGATAAGAGGAGGGCTGTTGTTCGAAGAGCAGCGGCAGGATGGGATGCCGGCCGTGTGTTTGCTGTCGCTGTTTGAAGCGACACGCTCGCGAGCAGCGAAAGGATCTCCACACTTGCCGCTGGTCGTGCAAAGCGGCCCCAACCTCCACGTCCACGCGGTCCAGCTCGTCCGAACTGCCGACCAGCGCGGCCTCCTCGCGATCGACGCCCTTGGCCGCCTTCTTGAAGCGACGGGCGACGACCGTCGAGAAGAAGCGGCGATCCCACGTGAAGTTGCAGCGGATCACGAATGCGGAACAGTGCAGGAGGTGGGCGGCCACGTGGTCTCGGCGAATCTTCTTTGTACAGCCGTACGCTTCGAGCAGGCAGGCCCGCCACTCCAACGGGCACACATTTCGGTGGTCTTCCAATTTGCATTCGTGCATCGACACGCGACATTGCGGACAGCCGACCAGCGGGCACTCGGCCGACGGACACGCGGCGTCGAAGCACCGCGAACAGTGCGGGTGAAATTCCTTGAATTCCATCGAAGACGGCAGAATTCGGTGCAAATGCAGACGAAAAACAAGCGGGAAAGCCGCCGAACGCCCGATCGGCCGGCCGGCAGCTTTCTTCCCGTCACTCGGGAGCTCGCGAGTCACTTTTCTCTCCGCCGGATCGCGGTTGGAGAAGCTCGCAGAAACTAGAGAAAGGTTCGGGTTCTTCCTGCTGATTGGGCGTTGAAAATGCCTCGTTGCTTTCTAATTTGTGGCTGCAGTCATCGGTAACTCCCGGTGGTTGTCGGCTTGTTCCCCGTTCTGCTTCCGTCCATCGAGTGGGTCAAGAAGAAATCGATAGCCGCAAGCTGCTCCTTCTTTTCTCTTGCAGAGCTTGGAACGCAGTAGTGGCTGAAGTGCTCGCGAGTTGAGGTTGTGCAGACGATGAAGAAGCGCGATGTGGTCCCTTTTACCGAGTGAGTGGTCGATTCCTTCATTCTTTCAATCGATGCTTGTGTTTGCAGGCGTGAGTGGAAATTCGTGAAGGCGAACGTGCGGAGCGAGGACGTCGAGGTTCTCGAAGAAGTCGGCGCCATTCTGGAGATGTTTCTGGCCAGGTTTGCCCTCCCTTTCGTTCCGTTCATGTCCATTCGTCGTTCAGGACAGGCGACGACTCGCCGGTGGTCGTCGCGTTGACCAAAAACATCCTCGACGCGGTCATCTTCGACAAGAAGAACTGCTCGACGGACGAGGATGGTACATGGAACCGACGGCCGCGAGCCTCTACGCGATGGCCCTCATTCGGTGAGCACCCGCCACTCATTCGTTCGATTGATCGTTCGTTCAGCTTCGTGAACCACTTGAACGAAATCGGGCAGCCGAAGACCGGCCACCTGCTTTCGGTCTTCGATGCCCTGCGAGAGGTAAGCGTTCATTTGATCTCATTCATTCTCTCGTCTGCCTCCAGCTGGGAGTGCCCGAGTGGATCGTGAAGCTGCGGCACGCGGCCGTCCACGGGAACGTGCCGAGTTTTCGCGAACTCCGAACGGGCGTCGAGTTCTGCCGCCAATGGCTGACGGACATCCTTTGGATCCAGCCGATGACCCTCTCGATCTCCGAGCCGTCCGCCCGGCCGCTCCTCGTCCGGCCGCCCACTCCGCAGGAGGCGCCGCCCGACTCGCGCGACCTCCTCGCTAACTACTGGGATCTCGTGACCAAACTGTCGGGCTGCCGGGCCGAGAAGCGCGCCCTCCAACGGAAGTGCCTCCTGTTGCTGAAGGAGATCCGCCTACTGCTTCGACAGCACAAGACGTGAGCACTCAACCTCGTCCATCATCCTTCTTTTCCGCTTCAGTGTCGCCATCGAGTCCTTCGCTCAGGTTGTCCTTCTGCCGGTCGCAAAAGCCGATCGGAAGACGAAGAAGATGCGCAAACTGTTGGGGCAGAACTTCAAACTCCGCCGCATGCAGTCGGTGCCCACAAAAATCGACCTCATTTGGCGGAAAGTCGTCGACCAGTTCGTCCGTTGCGAAGCGATCGGGGATCTTTTGGCACACGTGAGAGCTTCCTTCCTTCCATCCATTCATTCGTCCGTCCGTTCAGCTCACGACTCAAATAGCCACGACGGCCGAACGCCCGCTCGTCAAAATCCAGTGGGCCGCGTGGTCGCGACTCTTGTTGTTGAGATTGCAGACGAGTGAGTTCTTTCCTCATTTCCCCTTCATGCCGTCGTTCTTCGCTTGCAGACGCCCGCAAACCGCCCGAAGCCACGCTCGGTGTCGTCGCCGCGAACATGATCAACACGGCGGAGTTCTTCGACGAGCAGGATTTCGAAAGGTTCTTCCATTCTCCCTTCCTCTTTTATTCCTTTCCTTTAGCGTGCTCCGATTGTTCGCCGAGACGTCGCCCAAGCGGGAGTTCTTTCGCGAGATGTGGGCCGTCAAGCGGGGGCACGTCAAGGAAGAGGAGGTCGCCGAGGAGGAGGAAGGCGAAGACAAGATCATGACCGTCGAGGATCTCAAGCGGCAGCTCTACTTGTACAAAGGTCGGCCTTTTTTTCTTTTCGGATCTCCGGTTGTTCCTTCAGAAAGCGCAGCGAAAGAATCGAAGACGACTGCGGGCGACTGGACGCTCGTCCCCTTCCAAACCCCGCTCGGCCTCACCGACCGGCAGACGGCCGAATCGCTGGAGTTGAGCGTTTCGAATTCCACCTGACCGCCCGCCCTTCTCGTTGTTTTGTTGTTGATTGACGGTTGATTTTGATTGTTACAAGAATGAATTGAATGAACACTTCTATTGCTCTCGAATTTGCATCAATCATCTCGACCAAGCGCCGTCTGCGAACTGGGCAGCTCATTTCAAGCGGCGCAGCCGAGCGGACGATCGCCGACCGCGAAATGGGCGAAGGGCACGTGCTGGAGGTCTCCGAAGGCCAATTCTCGGGTGTTTTCATCAACGATCAAGTGAGTTCTCCTCCTTCCTCGTCCTTCTCACTGCTGTCGGGCAGAAGGTGGTCTCTTACGTCTACCCGCTCGTCCACGAGAAGCTCCGGCCGGGCGATCGGCTGACGAACGTCTGCGCGACGAAGCCGTCCGAGGCGAAGTTCGACCCGCCGCACCGGTGGTGTCGGGCGCATCACGAGGCCCTGAAGCGAGCAGCCGACTCACCACTTCCTTTCATCTTCTGCCTTCAGATTGACTTTCGCTCCGTCCACCTCCGCCCGCGCGGCGACGCCCAAAGCGGCCGCCTACTCGGCGCCGCTCACGATCACGATTCCGTTCCGCCGGGCGGCTCCGTTGGGATTGGTTCGTCCCCCACTCGCCCACTGCTCGATGCTCCCGTTTGCTTGCAGGTGGTGAAGGCGGTCGGCACGTACGTGGTCGTCTTCCGGCTGGCCTCCGAATCGCTGGCGTTCGAGTCGCAGCTGATGGTCGGCGACCGGATCCTGCAGCTCGAGGGCCAACCGATCGTGGACAAGGAGGCGCTCCAGAAGCGTTTGATCAAAGTGAGTGCCCAATCTGTCGACTGCTGACCGCCGGGCCTTTCAGCACCTGGAAAAGGAGAAGCCGGCCACGTTGCTGATCGAGCGACCGGAGTCGTGGGAGGCGCGCATCGAGGCCGCGGTGAACGTGGACGCGACGCCGCCCTCCTGAGCGCCCTTCCGCCCACCTCCTTCTCGTTCTCCCACCTTCCGTGCCGCCAATAAACCGAAAGAGAAGACCGCTCTCTGCTGTGCATGATGGATTGTTGCAAACGGGCCACAAATCAGCGGCCTGCTCGCTCCAGCACAAACTACACGCCCGTGGAGTGGCCACCGACCGCAATCCGAACTCATTCGACGCCTCTCGCCGCCCAAACGGAAACTCTCGACGAGCGGCGTCCAGCGAGTCGTCAAACTCGAATTCGAAGCCGCCCGGCCGGAACAATGAATGCATGCAGCCAACAACCGTACGCCGCTTAAACCGACAGGCGGCAAAACAAAAGGGCGGAAAGAATGGGCGGCGGCGCGAAAGGCGTGAAGAAACCCCCACCCTTCAATTTCCTCCCAATTTCCAGCCGCTTTTTACGGCCGGCGCCCACCGGGCGACTGACGGGCGCGGGAGGCGCCGCCCACCGGCCGCCCGTCCCGAATGACCCTCGACCGGTCGGCAGTCAAATTGGATGAAATTGGGGGGTCGACCGTCGATGGACGGACGGATCGTAGTCCCCGAAGGCGCATCAACACGCCGGCCGCCGTCGACTGCGTTCATCAGCACGTTGTAAATTTCTTTCAACAACCGCCGCCGGCCGAATCTCCGCGGACCCCCGACCGACCGGCGCGGACGGAGGGCGAGTGGCGGAAGCGATGTCCGCCGAGAATCCGCCCGCTGTGCCGCCAGCCGCCCTGCCGCCCGTCTTGCGGCGGGAACAACCGGCCGGATCGCGTGCGCCGTCGGCGGGAAGCTCGCCGTTTCGACCGCGCCGAACGTCGCCGCCGCCCGGAGTCGTCGCCCGAATGGACGCGCCGTTCACCCACCCGCGACTGAGCGCCTCGCGGATCGCTCAGTTCTCGCACGTGCCCTCGCGGCGCACCTCCGCCGTCTTCGCCCGCCGCAGCCGCGGCTCGCAGCTCGACCTGGGCGATCGGACGTCCTCGAAGCTTACTCTTGATGAAGAGTTGTACGATTTCTTCTTCGCTGCCCTCATGTAAGTTTTTCCAATGAGTGCATTCTACACTTCTTTCGATTCCTTTCTGATTCTATTACGCTCTTTCTTCCTTCTGTTACCTTTTCTCACGTCATCTTCCATTCTCTTTCTCGTTGATGTCCAATGGAGGGCGGTCACTCGCGGCCAGCGGCCGGCCGGCTGGAATCGAATCGAAATCGGAGGCGGCGTTCGTTAACTCGATTCTCATCGACAATCCGCCGCCTCCGAGTGGCCGCTGGAGGCGGTCGGGGCGGCGCGCCATCGGAACTTGCGGCGAGGATTAGCGCGCCCGTCAAGCGGCGTCTCGTCCATCAGCCGGCCGGCGGTCGCGCGATTGCGGCGACCGGAACTCGGCGACGTTTTTGTTTCGTTTTGTTTTTTGGATTTTTGAGTCTTGGGCCCTTTTCGGGATGAACGCGCGCTTTTCGGAGAACAAAAGAGCGGCGAACAGCGGGGGGCTTCCGGAGGGCCGCTCGTCTCGCGCTTCGTGTACAACAACGATCTCGAGGGGCCATCGGCGACGACAGTCGGCCAGCGGGAGAAAATGAAGACCCGAAAAACCAACTCGCGACCCAAAAGTTTCAATTTCTCATAAACAGGTGGCTTTGAAATGCAAAAAATGGCACTCGCACGCGTCAAAATTGAACGCGCCGACTGGTGGCCGAAAGGCGGGCGGCGATTTCGCGGAGAAGATTTCGGGGATCATTTTTTCGTGTCGCCGGCAGGTGGCCGCCGATCACTAATTTTTGGAAAGAAAACTCGAGCCGGCGGCCATTCACAAGAGCGCTTTGCCCCCGTGCCGGGCGTCCGCCAAACGCCCGCCGTGCGCCCGATTGGCTCCCTCTCGTTAATCATAAGCGAGCCCCCGACCGTCGACTGCGACCCCCGGCCGCCTCGTGCGCATGTCGCCTCTCGATTTTCTGCGGCTGATCGTCGATTCTTTCGGTTGATTCGAAGCCGTCCAGCACGCGCCGCGATGCCCCTCCAGCGGCCGTCCGCCGACCGGCCGGACCACCGCTATCAACGCTGCCCGACGTCGCCGAACGCGCGCACGGAGAGCGTCTCGTCGCAGCCGTTGAGTCGGCGCTCGTCCGTCTTCTCCGATCTCGCCACGGTGTTCCGCAAGAACACGGGCAGCCGCTCCATTCAGCAATACCACCCGCCGCCCCGCAAGCAGTCCACGTGGGTCGAGTGGGGCGGCGTGCCGCCGGCCGCGCAAGTGACCCTCGAGAGGAAACGGTTTGCATTCACTTGTTCTCTCCTTCTTATGCCCTCTTCTTTCTCTTGTTCTCCCATCCGTCTCTCCACTCATCAACCGACCGCCTTCTTTCAGCGATGAGGTGGGCGATGGGGACGAGAACGAGGACGAGGAGGAGACCGACCGGCCGCTCTCCAAGGCCCACCTGCTCTCCAAAATCCGCCAGAAGAAGGAGGTCATCAACAAACTGCGCTGTCAGCCGTGGTCCATGCAACGCAAGCGGCGGACGTTGCGGCTGGCCCAGAAGTGAGCACTCGCTGCAGGGCACTCATTCCTCCTCTTTCTTCAGGTATCTCGAGCAGCACGAATCGCGGGTATCTCGTGGTCATTTGTACAAAGAGGAGTTGCGGAAGCGGTGGCACTGGTTCGTCCGCTGGTGCTCCAACTTCGTCTCGAACATCGTCCCGTGGGAGTCGAAGATCAAGCGGATCGAAAGCCACTTCGGTTCGGTGGTCTCCTCGTACTTCACGTTCTTGAGGTGGGCGAAGCGAGCGGGACGGTAGCGTTCGTAATGATTCGTTTAGATGGGTGATCTTCATGAACGCGTCGATCACGCTGCTCATCCTCTCGTTCGTCGTCATCCCGGAGGTTCCCACTTCTTTCTTTTATTCAACTGCTTTATTCCGTTGCAGGTGATCTCCGACCTGACGGCCGACGGGGCGCGACGCGAGCGCACGAGGACGCGGAAGGTGATGCCGCCGCAGGAGCGCGCCCACGCCGACGAGTTCACGGTTGTTTGGCACTGGGGCGGCTACTTGCGCTGGTCGCCGCTGTTCTACGGCTACTACTCGGACCTCGAGCATCCCTACTCGCTGCCCATCGCCTATTTCGTGTCCATTCTCGCGGTCTTCGCGTTCAGCTTCTTCATCATTCTGAAGAAGATGGCCGCAAACGCGTCCACGAACAAGATGACCGGCTCGAAGGCAAGTGGACAATTGTTTCATTTAGTTCATTGCTCGGATGGTTTGCTTTAGGCCGAGCAGTACATCTTCAACTGGCGAGTGTTCACCGGCTGGGACTACTCGGTAGGCGATTGAATGAATGCACGCCCTCTACTTTCTTCTTCTTTCCGATCGGGAACAGCGAAACGGCCTCGAACGCGATCATGGCGGGCGTGATCAAACTGCGCGAGTTGATCGCGGAGACGCGCGTGCAGAAGGAGGAGAAATTCGAGTGTCTTCGGTTCACACTGCGGGTCTTCGCCAACGTACGTTAAATGATAGGTCTTCCGTAAACACTCGCGACTGCAGATGGTCATTCTGCTGATGCTGGCCTTCTCCATCTACTGCATCTCGTTTGCCGTCCAGTCCTCGCAGACGATCGAGAACAAGGGCAACCTGCTGACGAAATCCCAAGTGCCGGCCGTCGTCTCCACGATCACCCACGTGTTTCCCATGATCTTCGACCTTATCGGAAGGATTGAGGCATATCACCCGCGGACGGCCCACCGCGCACACTTGGCTCGCGTTCTCGTGCTCTACGTTCTCAACTACCTTACGCTCATCATCGCTCTGCTGGAGAAGCTGGACTCCATTCGAGAGTCCAAGGGGATGCTCGAGACGGAGCCCGTCCTCACGCTCGTCGACAAGGCGAAGCGAGAGCTCTCCGTTCCGGGCCCTCGTTCTTACGTGGGCACAAGAAAGGAGAAGGTTGGAATGCTCGGTGGATTGCAGACCTTCTTTTCGCGCAACTTCACGAACCTTCGCCAAATGCGGGCGGCGCTGGAAGGACGGGGATCGCCGTCGTGGACGCAGCCGTGGCCCCGCTCCTCCGTTGCGCCCACCCTGCCGACCACGAGCCGCACGGCCGCCGTGACGGTGGACGGCGAGGACGTGGAGGTCCAATCGCAGTTCGGGCCCGTGGGCGTCAACCACGCGAAAGCGTTGATGAGGAACGCCACCCCCGCCCCCACCTCCAAGCGCTACGAAACGAAGCGGTTGGGGCCGACCGTGCTGCCCGCCTACCCGACGCCCCTTCCGCCGCCCACTCAGGATCTTCCCACCTACAGAGAACAAGTGAGCAGATTGTATATTCATTCCATTCACCCGTCTTCTTGTAGGAGTACGGGCCTCATTGGAACCTGGACCGAGCGATTGCGCAGCAGAAAATCCGGCCGCCCGCCGGCCGAAAGCCGCCGCCTCTGCCGGTGGGAAGTGTGCAGTCGAGGGACAGGAGCAGCACTCAAGCAGCGAGAAATGGTTAGCGGTGTACAGAAATTGAATGATTGCCTTTGCTTGTGCAGGAACTCAACAGCCGCGGATCGTGGCCGAAAGCTTGCACAGCGATCAGGTGAATAAAATTTCTGATGACTCGGCTGACCTCTACACTTTAGATCTGTTGGGAAACACTCATCGGTTCGGGCCGCAGTTATAACCAATTGCACGCATTCGAGGCGTTTAGGTCAAGAGATTGTGCGGCTCGTGACCGTCGACCTCTACATCACAATTGCGAGCATCTTAATCATTGACTTCTTCCGCGCTCTTTGGGTTCGGCATTGCTCCTCGTGGTGGTGTTGGAACATTGAGGAAACGTTCCCCGAGTACGGAGAAGTGAGTGCTCGATCGAGCAGCGTTCTTCCATTCACTCATTCACGTCTTGCAGTTCAAAGTAGCGGAGAACGTGCTTCACGTGAGCAGTCCACTGGACATTCTTCTCTCTACTCCTTGTTTAGATCGTGAACAACCAGGGGATGATTTGGTTGGGGCTGTTCTTCGCCCCGCTCTTGCCGGCCATCAACAACTTGAAACTGGTGGGAAGAAGATAAGAGGTAGGGGTCTTCACCTATGCGTCGTTCAGATCGTCTTCCTCTACATTCGGGCATGGGCAGTCATGAGCTCGAATGTGCCCGCAAAAGAGATCTTTCGGGCGTCTCGGCAAGTTTTGATCCGCACGTTTCGGCCATCCATTTTGGCCGCCCGCTCAAGCGGCGTGTTTTTGCTTGAGGAGTCACCTGCTCGTTAATCTCCACCCTTCCGACTGGTGTGGGTGACCTCCGAGCGAAAAAAGTGGCCGCAGGTCACTCCCGAGCGGGCGGGCGGCCAACTGCTCTCCGGTTTCACGTCTCGAGTAGGAGGGATCGTTTAAAAGTCACGTCTTGCGCCAAATCAACTCCCAGTCAATTTCCGTGCTTAAATCTCCTGTTTCATGAACTCCAATTTCTTCCTCATGATTCTTTTACTCTGGCTGCTTCTCTGCACGCTGCCCGTGGGCTACGTGATCGCCTCACGACGGCCGTCTTCGAATTGCGGCCCTTTCGCGTGAGTAACCCTTCCATTGTTGATTGGAGCGTTCACATCGATTGCAGCGGCCACGACCACTTCTATCAAGTCTTGACGACGTTGCTCGAGAACAAGATCGACAAAAACGTCCTCCGATGGATCAAAGTGATTGCGTCGCCGGGTGTTGTCATCCCGATCCTCCTGCTGCTCGTGTACGTTCACTCCCGTCAATGAGAAGTCTCTAAAGAGGAGGCCTGCAGGCTGATTATCTACTTCCTCGTTTCGTTGGTGCGCGGACTGCGAGAAGCGAACTCCGACCTCCAACAGCAGCTGGTGCACGAGCGGACGGAAGAGAAGAAGAAAATCTTCGAGTTGGCGGGCGGCGGCGTGAAGAAGAAGCCGGGATTCGGGCGCAATGGAAAGCTGCAGCCAAAGAAGCCCGGCCAGGTCCTCCCTGAAGTGAGTGGTGGGCGATTGCAGTCGATTGATCCTTTGTGTGCAGATCGAACAGAAGCGACGAGAGCCGTGGCGAGCGCATCACGGAACGGAGAACACGCTCTCGCTCTGTCCAACAGACGAGCCGCCGTCTTCGCTCAACTCTCCTGCCTCACAGCTCTCGCCGCCGTCCACTCGCAAGAAGTCTGCGCGTGATCAGTTCGATCTGTCGCCGTCGAGGAAGCAAACACTGGGGTGATGGGAAAGAAGAATTCCATTGACTCCACCCACTTGCAGTTCGCTGAACGAAGTGGACGGCGAGACACACGTGGAGCACCGAAAGACGAGCCGCGAGGTTCCGACGATCATGAGCCGCTCGATGCCCGTCAGCCACAGCAATCAGAC
Organism: Aphelenchoides fujianensis; assembly: GCA_024699865.1. Lineage (NCBI taxonomy): Eukaryota > Metazoa > Nematoda > Chromadorea > Rhabditida > Aphelenchoididae > Aphelenchoides > Aphelenchoides fujianensis. Next base: position 18,528 of record JAMPIO010000479.1, on the reverse strand, counting down.
GGCCAAACTGGAGGACTGGGACGAGGATGGGCGGTCGGAGCAGTCGGTGAAGTCGGCCGTGCCCGAGCTCTCCACTCCCGACGAGCTACGGTGGGTGATTGAAAGAGAGAAGCGAAGGAGTGATTAACAAGTGGATGCGGTCTCGTTTGCTACTCACTCCCCCGCCGCTAACCCCACGCTTGCAGCAACATCATGGCCCCGCTGATGGACCTTTCGCTGAAGAACACGCCGTCGGCCGTCTCGTTGGCCGCCTTTCCCAAGGACTCCACCTCGCCGGTCACCGTGATCTTCGGCAGTCAGGCGAGCGGATCTAGACGGTCTTCCAATCGCGAGTCGTTAATCTCCCTCTACGACAACAATCGGAGCTTGGCGGAGGACGTGCCGCAGCGGTCGAGCGTCTCGAAGGTCCTCCGGTCGGTGGAGAGTGCGGGCTTGCCGCCGATGCCCTCGACCTCAATGTTCGTTGCCCTCTAACCTCTCTATCGTGTGGTGCTCGTATCCAACCTTTGAGCTAACTGCTTTTGTGCAACAAGAAAGAGCTTCTGATGATCGAAAGTGTTTAGCGGCGCTACTCCCGCCCAGGAAGGCCCGCACTCGATGGCCTTGTACTCGCGAGAACCGAGAAGGGTGGGAAATTACTCGGTGATGACCGCTTCTACTTCCTCCGCTCCTCCCCCGCTGCCCAAACACGGACAGCCGCCGAAAGGACTGCCGTCGAAGTCGGCCACTCAGTCGAGGAATCAACTGGCGGCTGGACAGAAGTGAGCACTCTCTTTCGTTTAAGCGATCAAACAAGAGGGTTCAGAGTCGAAGTGAACAGCGTGACCGATCAGTTCGTCCCGTGGCCTTCAATCGACCAAGTGAAAGCCCAGCGAGCCCGCCTGCTTTCCCGCTCCCAACCGAAGTCTCCGATCAAGACGTCCACTTCCTACGACTCGGGGGCGCTCCGCGGCCGCAGCCCCTCGCCGCTTAAATTCAAAGAGAAGCGAGACTCTTCGCCGGTTTGTTCGCTCCGTTGAGTAAGGAGGAAGTGGATGGTTGCAGGAAGATTCGTCCTCCGCCCATCCTCGCCGCTTTCGAATTTCGGTCTCGCCCACCCGCAAGGTCCACTCGGACGATCTGGAGGAGGCGACGAGCTCTCGACCGCCGCCCGCCACTCGCCCACGTTACATCATGTTTGTTGAGCAGGGAAGAGAAGTGAGTGATTGTTGACTGCTTTAGAAAGCAGCGTATTCTGCCGGGCTCGACCATCTCGATGGCCTCCTCGCGACTGACCGAGTCCTCGTTCCCGTCGAAGCCCTCCACTCCGGTCGCCCCTCGAGCGACCATCGACGAAATGGACTCGCCGCGCAACGAGACGCCCACTCATCCATTCCAATGATCCCCGTTTTCCTGTCCTTGTATGTGTTGAGTCTTGTTCGATAAACCCTCTCAAGCAATCAAGAGCAAACATTCGATTACACCCGTTTATTCCAACGAACATTCGACAACAATCCAATCGAACTCGTTCACACGTGGCCGTACTTCCGAGTCTTCTTCGCGTAGTGCTTGACCTGAACAAGAGAGAATGCGCAGAAAAAAGAAGAACACGAACCAATCCCTTCAAATTGGGGAAAGTGGGTCCCTCGTCCAGCGCGTAGCCGACGATCTGGAACTCGGGCACTCCGTCCTCCTCGACCATCCTGCCCATCGCGTGGACCACCGAGTGCTCGTAGTCGAGGGTGTGCGGCTTCAGCCAAACGAACACAAGCGGGAGCCAATCGACGTCCGACTGCGGCTGGAAACGAGCGAACGATCAGTGAAGAAAGAACAAGTGGACGGACCGCATTCCACCCCTCCTCGAACTGATGGTAGAGGAGCATCGATTGGGCGCTCATCAGGAGCTCCTTTTCCGCCTCCCGTTTCGTCTTCACGCCCGTGTAGAAGCCCTCGGTAGACGGCGAGAGAAGCGGCGGGCGGACCTGCGGCCGTTCGAGAGCCGACGACTCGACCGAGCTGGCTGGAGAGAAACGAGTGAGACGAGAGTGGATAGAAGGAATACTCGAAGTGCACGTGGTCACGGACTGCAGGTCGAACGGCGGCCCGCTGCCCGAAGTCTCCAGATCGTTCTCTAGCGAGTCGCCTGCAAACGGGTGAACAACGGCATTTCCTAAACGTCCAACCGCTCACCGCTGCTCGTGATCGCCCGCTCCGCCTTCTTCAAGCGATCGGCCTCCAATTCGCGTCCGTTCAACGCTTCGTGAACATCAAGAGCCTCCATTTCCACTCGATTCGCAACCGCCACGCACGCGGATGAAAAGAAGAAATGGGCGGGTTCCCTGGTTAGTGGAAATGTCGCTGATTTGCATCATTCAGTTGTGTTCTTCTCGTTTCTCTTGAGCGGTTAGTCAGCGACTGAACCTTTCGACCGCCATTGGTGCCCCAAACGAGTCGGCGGGCGGCCTCGTAAACTTTCTTCCGGCGGCCGCCAAACGGGAGTCTTCTTTGTCGCCTCTTCGCTGCGATAAGAAGTGTTTCCCGTCGCCGATGATCTTTTTTATTCGGGAATTGCTACTCGCACCGGAATGAAGGAAGTGCTTTACTTTGTTCTCGTTTGTTGTTTCGTTCGCTGGTCGCGAGCAGACGGAGGCTTCCTGAGGAAGAGCGAGGGTTCGTTCGATCAACTCTTTTTCAGTCATCGTCTGGTGGTCTCTAGGTGGAGCGCCGCTCAACGCGTATTTCGTTCCGGCAAACATCCTTCAAAATGTTCGCGACTTCACGGTCGAGCCCCACCTCGCTGGGACGGAGGCGAATCGGCGGGTGGCCGAGCGGATTGCCGAGTCGTGGAGAAGCTCGGGCTTGGAAGGTGAGCGGAGCAACGCCCGTCTTTTCCCTCTCTTTTGTTCAGATGTTCATTTTACCACGTACGAGGTCCTGTTGAGTTACCCGGACTTCGACCATCCGAACCACGCGCGCATCCTCGACCAAAGCGGCCGCCCGAACTTTGAAACGAAAGGCGTCTCGCCGCCACTCGTGCCCGACGAGCAGAGCGGAGCGAACGCCGGCATTCAATGGGTCGCCTATTCGGGCGATGGACGAGTGAGCGGAGACCCGGTCTACGCCCATTTCGGTCGGTTGGATGACTTTGATCGCTTGGAGCAGCAGGGCGTCGATGTGCAGGGAAAGATCGCGATTGTTCGCTACGGCGGAGCGTTCCGCGGCGACACCGTGAAGATCGCAAAGGCAAAGGGCGTGGTTGGAGTGATCCTCTTCTCAGACCCAGCCGACGTCGCACCGTTGGGAGGCGACGATGATGAGTCCACTGGAGTGCTTCAATCATTGTTCGTATTCTTCAGCTCACACGTACCCGAACACGGATTATATGCCGCCACACGCCGTTCAGCGGGGGGCCGTGAAGGTTTCTTCTTTCTCTGGTTGTTTTGGGCTCATTGCTGGTGTTTAAGAAGGGAGATGGGGATCCCTTGACGCCATTCTACCCATCACGAACGGATCTCTACTCTTCCAGAACTGTTCAGGACGTTCGTTTGTGATCGGCCTCTCAAGTTCAATCACTTCTTGCAGCTGATCCACGATCGCGTTATTCCGAACATCCCCGCACTTCCGCTAGGCTACGCGGACGTCTCGCGCATCCTCGACCAGATGGACGGCCGAGCGGTCCCCAGCGACTGGCAGGGCGGACTGAACACGACGTATCGCCTCGGGCCGGGCCTCCTGAATGGGCAGAAGTTGGAGCTGGAGGTTCATTGCACGATGGAAAAGAAGTTTGCTTTCCCATCTGCCTACTGTTCATTTCTGTTGCTTGAAGAGAGATCCAAAACGTCATCGGGTACATCCGCGGAAGCGAAGAACCCGATCGCTACGTCATGCTCTCAAATCATTTCGATGCGTGGGTCTACGGTTCGCTCGATCCAAACAGCGGGACGGCCATCCTCGCGGAGATGGCGAGGGCGATGGCCGAAGCAAAGAAGGACGGCGTCTTCAAACCTCGTCGCTCCGTCATGTTCTGCAACTGGGACGCCGAAGAGTACGGCGTGATGGGCAGCAACGAGTTCGCCGAGGAGTTCGCGACGATCCTCAGCCAGCGGGCGGTCGTGCTGCTCAACGTGGACTTGATTGCGGGCAATGGAACGCTGTTCGTTCCACCTTCTCTTCTTACACTCGATTCATTCGTGGGCTTAAAGGGATCTCTCGACCGTCCCGTCGATGTACCAAGCGATGGTCGACGCTGCAAAGACCATCGAAACGCCGACGGCGGCGGAGAAAGCGGCCGGTCGGCTCACGCTGTACGACAGCTGGTGAGTGGCCGCCATTCTTCTCTTCACTCTTGCTCGAAGGTTCCACCGCTCGCCCGGCGACCTCTCTCACCACCCCACCTATCCGAAGATGAAGGCGCCGAACGACGGGAGCGACCACGCGACCTTCCTCTCCTTTCTCGGCATCCCAGTTGCGGACTTCACGTACCTGCGACATGACGACAATCCCCGGACCAACCGCTCTTACCCTCTCTACCACACGCTCTATGAGACGGCGTTCACGAATCAGCTGATCGACCCCGTCCTCTCCGTTCATGCGGCCACCGGGAAATTTTGGGCGGAGCTGGCGCGACGGTTCGCCGAGCAGCCCGTCCTTCCATTTAATGTCACGATCTTCTCCGACGTTCTTGCCAACACTTTTGTCGCCCAACTGAAGGCAGACGTCCAGCAGTTGGCAAACGGCCGGTCAGAGGTGCAGCTCGCCGTTCAGCAGGTGGAGATGCTGATTTCGAACGTGAATGTAGGCGGCAGGCAGCAAACAACTACTCAGTTCATGCGTTTAGGACTTCGTTCAAGAGTCCTACGCCTTCCAAGCCAAACTGAACAAACTGAGCGGCGAGAACCCGCCGCCTCCACTCAAACTGCGGGACGCGAACGACCGGCTGATGCTCGTGGAGCGGTGCTTTGTGTCGCCGAACGGTCTCCCGAACTTCCCGATCCGCCGCAATGTCCTCTTCTCCTTTTCGTCCACGAACGCCTACTCGGGGCGCACAATGCCGGGCGTCTACGACGCGATGGGCGCCGTCCAGGAGGCGCAGACGGACGACGAGCGCGCGAGGGCCGCGCAGGTGCTCACCGAGCAGATCAGCCACCTGCAGCACGGCGTCCAGTGTGCGACCTCCGCCATCCGCTCCGATCCATGAGCAAACCCTCCGGTCGTTAGCCGAATAAACCCGTGCATTCAAAGAGAAAGCCGATCGAAAGAAAGCGGAGAAAAGGGCGACGAAACAGCCGCGTCGCTCGGCCCGCGGCAAAAATCCGCCGATTTTCTGCAGACCCCCGACTTTTTTCGTCAAATTCGGGCGGCATGCTGCTCATCGCCCTTTTTTCACTTCTGTTCTTTCTGCTAGTTGATGGACAGAACCTGGAGAAGTCACGGAGTGTGTGGGTGGAGCAGGGCCTCGTGCGGGGGAAGATCTACAAGCTGGACAACGACCGGAGTGTCCAGATCTACCGCGGAATCCCTTACGCAGAGCCTCCACTAGGGGACATGCGGTTTCGAGTTGGTCTTCTTCTTTCGTTGAAGTTGGTCACTCGTTCGTTCAGAAACCGGTGCGGAAGACGAGGTGGGAGAAGGAGTACTCGGCCACCGAGTACGGAGCGCCCTGCATTCAGGTGCGTTCATTCTGTAGCAAAGAGCAAGTAGTCTGTTTCTTGCAGTTCATGGACTTCCACCGAAACGACCGCTTCTCCGGCCCGAACATGCCGCAAGAGAGCGAGGACTGCCTCTTTTTGAACATCTTCAGCCCCTACGCAAGCTCTTGCCTTTTCTTTCTGGTTAGTTCATTTGTTCGGGGCTTCAGAATGCGGAAGACGAGTCCCACTCGTACCCGGTGATCGTTTGGATTCACGGCGGTTCCTTTCTGGCTGGCTCGGGCGACACGGGCATCGACATGCATGCTTCTCTTCGTCTATTTTTTCCTTCATCCGTTCGTTTAGGGAAACGACTGCGCGGAACGTCGTCTTCCGCGGAATCACGCTGGTCACACTCAACTACCGCCTTGGCCCGTTCGGCTTCATGTCGATTAACCACGGCGATCGGCTCGAAGGCAACTTTGGGCTCTACGATCAGAAACTCGCCCTCGAGTGGGTCGCGCGCAACATCAAGCAGGTGGGAACAAATAGAAGGAATGTGGATTTCATCCGCTCTTCTCCGGTTCAGTTCAACGGAGATCCCTCGAAGGTGACGGTGATGGGCGAGTCCGCCGGTTAGTTCTTTCCACAATCTACTTCACTGCTCTCTGCTTTGTTCAGGAGCGGCGGCAGCATCGGTGCTCGGCCTCTCGCCCAACCTGCACGGCCTCGTGCACCAAGTGATCGCGTTGAGCGGCTCCTCGACGGCCGGCTGGGCGATCCATCGGCACGGGCTCAATCCGTGGGACATGTCCAACGTTCCTTGCTGTCTTCTGTTTGCTCCTCATGAGAGTGCTTGCAGATCGCCGACTTCATGCGCTGCAACAAGCTGATCCCCCAGCAGGACCTCACCGCCATCCTCAACCGAGAGGCGCCCTCGCTGAAGCACGTGGAGCGAGAGCACTGCAACCTGCTGGACAGCGTGCCCGACTGTTTGATCGTTCGTCACGCACTCGTTATTCTATTGATGGTGGTCGTTTAGAACGGAGGGACGATGAACACGGAGGAGATGCTCACGTGTTTCCGTAGCGTCAACTTCTCGTCGCCGCTCTTCCGATACGCCCTTTCCGGCGAGGTATCCTCTGCTTTCTTTGCTTCCTTGCACTCCTGCTTGCAGCTCGGAGTGTCGAAGATGGTGGTGGACGGCGAGTTGATTCCTTCGTCGGGGGCGGAGTTCGTGCGGGAGTACGCCCACCTGCCGATCCTCACGGGAGTCGCGACTCGCGAGTGGGCGCACAAGAAACGTTCGTTGCATTGCATCATCCCCATCATTCCTTCTTTCAGCCGAGTTCTACGAGCTCTACCGCTTCGAAAATCTCAGCCGGCCGGCGGTCGAGGGCGCCGTCCGCAAGCTGATCGAAACCTCCTATGCGGCTCGCCTTCCGTACAAGATCACGAATGCGACGATCAATCTGATCGCCAACGCGACCTTCTTGCGGTACATGCAAGACGTGGACTTCTTCTACGACATGCCGGGCGTCGTCTCCCGACTGCAAGACGTGAGTGGAAGGAAGAGAAAGAGTGGGTAGTCGTCTGTTCAGCTCGAGTCGGACATCGAGTTCGTGAGCCCCTGCCAGACGGAAGTGGAGATGTACGCGGCGAACGGGCTGGACACGTTCGTCTACTCGTTCGACTACATGCCCAAGGGGACGCTGGTGGAGGAGGAGAAGCGCTACTTCGAGATCTTCGGCGACAATCCTGTGACCATCGTGCGCAAGGAGTCGTCCACCGAGGGCTACGAGACGTCGCCCTTCCACGGCCTCGATCACGCGTACATCTTCTCGCAGGGCTACTCTTCGAACTTCCACGTGCGGCCGTTCACCAAACGAGACCGGGCGATGAGCAAAATGCTCTGCACGATGGTCACGAACTTTGCAAAGACCGGGTTCGTTGTCCGTTGGATAGAACACGGAGCAGAGCTCCTTTCAGGGATCCCTCAACGGACAACTTCCAGTGGCCGTCGTACACGAACGACACCGAGCACTACGTCTCGCTGGACCTTCCGCCGCGGTACTCAACCGTTGAACTTTGTGTTGAATCCCCTTGTTTGCAGGTTGATCAAAGGCCAGCTGCAGTTCTCGGCGACCAGCTTCTGGAATCACGAGGCCGAGATGCTCTCGCAGTACACGCTGGCCGACAGTCCTCTCTCGAAAGAGGAGGTCAGCGACCTCACGGCCGAAGAGCGACTTCAGCTGTCCGCCTACCGAAGAGCGTGGACGGCCCTCTGGCTATTCGTGATCTTCGTTGCCCTCTTCATTTGGACGTTCATCTGCTGTTTTGTGTTCCAAAAGGGCCGCTCGCCCACCTCCAAACCGTTTGACAATCTTGTGCTCAATCGATGAGTGGACGAATAAACCCGCGGATCGTGTGCTTTAAAGCTTTTATTCATGCACGAACAAGCAACAAATAGTATGCTAGAGAACAGCAAAGGGACCTAATTGTTCACTCAACTACTCGCTATCTCTTTTAAACACACGTGCGTTGATTCAACGCTGCTGCGAGCGGGCCTTCACGAGAGCAGAGCCGCGGTGTTGCTGGACGGCCTCATCGACGCTGTCGTACCACTCGCCGATCTTCGTCTGCTCGCGCATCTCTTTGAAGGCGGTGCAGCCGGCGAACGAAGTGAGGGCTCCGTAGAACGACTGCAACACAGAGATGCAATGAAAGATCGAGGAAAGACGAACCAAGTCAGCCAAATTCGGCAGGTCGCCGCCCATGAATTTCCGGTCGGGCCCCTTCGCGTCCAACCAGGCGTTGCACGCGTCCAGCATCGCCTTTCGCTCGTCCGTGATCCCGTGGCTGCAACGAGCAGAATGTGCATAAGACAGAAGCAAAGTGCTCACCGCTTCTTCAGCTTTTTTGAGACGAGGAACATGACGGCAGCCCCCGAATAGATGGCCAAGTAGCGCTCCCAGGTGGGGAAGACGCGCTCCCACTCGGCGTTCTTGTCGAACTGGCGGAAGGTTTCGAGCGCCTCCGACCACGTGCGATAGACATTCGGCGAGATGATGTGAATGAAGTGATTGTCCGTCCATTCGCGCCACTCGCGCTCCTCTCTGAACGAACAGCCGTGAGCAGAAGGGAGAAGTGAACGAACCGAGCGTTCTGCATTTCCTGCTCCGTCAATTTCTGGCCCTCGCGCATGACGAAGAAGGCGTTGGGGTAGGAGGTGACCGTCTTCTTGCCCTCCTCGCGCTCGTGCTTCGGGAACATCTCGACGACGTTCTCGAGCGAGCGGTCTTTCAGCACGAGGAAGGAGTAGAGAATCGACTGGATCTGTGAGGACTCCTTCAGGGGCTCCTCCAGCTTCGAGCTCGTGAGCACGGGCACCTGAAGGGCGATCGTCCGTTCAATCCGCCCACTGATTGCAAATGCTCACCTTGCGGTATCCCTTGAAAGCTTTCAACTGGGTGCGGGTGACCGGGTTCACTTCCACGACGTCGTAAGAGAAGCCGTAGTAATCGAGAGTCGCCCGCACTTTCGAGCAGTAGGGGCAGCTTTGGTACTGATAGAGACGGAGGCCAAGCCCGGTCTTGTCGACGGGCGAAACGATCTGCAATCCGGGCATCAATCGAGCTGTTTGAATCTGCTCCCCACCTTTCGGCTCAGCTTCACGCCATCGCTGGGTACCACGGCGTGGGCGGCCGTCCAGTCGGACTTCTCCTTCTCGCCCAGCACGAGCACCGAGCTGCCGAGCGTGACGCCTCCGCACGCACCCAAGGAAGAGCGGAGGAGCGGCAGACAGCGAACGCCAAACATTTGGCTGAAATCCTCCCGCGTGCACCCACTCGGCTCTCCATTCAATGATAGGATTCGCTTAGAAACGAGGCAAGTGAACGATTGAACTTGATCGACAGCGACATACACTTGTTTTATTCCAAAACATAACGAAGACTTTACATTAACAATCAAGGATACATTGGGCGGCATCAAACCTAAAGAGCGAGCATTCGTGGGATTCCTGACATAAAAGCAGCACGATCCATTCGGATGGAAAGCGGAAGGCCGGGGAGCTTTTATACGCTTGACCCTTCCGCTTTCAGCTATGAGGAGGGGAGGAGAGGCTTCTTGTGTGGCGTACGGGCATAAATGTGCAGAGGGAAGGAAGACCTACTAGATATTTACATATCGACACAACAAAAGGATGGTTGCGAAAGGTGGGAGGATGGAAAGAATGCGATAAGAAGCGAGTGACTAAATGGTGGGTGGGGAGGCGAGGGGAGGCGATCAGTAGAGGGCGGGCGGTTGGAAGTTGCCGCCGCCGTTGAAGTCCGCCGATTGAGCGAAGGGGCTGGAGCCGTTCTGTTGTTGGAAATACTTCTCGAGTTTAGCTAGAACAAAGTGATCGTCGATTGGCTGCTTGGAGGCGGGCCACTCACTCAAAATATGACGCCCATACGAGTTCCTCAACGTGGGGATGTGCGGCTTGATGGCGAGCATGATCTTCTTCCGATCGCCGCTCTCCGCCACCGTAAGGCACGTCTGGACGACAAAGTTCGCGAACTCGTGCTGCATCATCTCCAGCAAGGGCGTCGTTTTGGTCCCGCTGCAAGGAAAACGAATCGATCCTTCGATTTCCTGCCGCCCACTCACTCTCCGCACGCCTCGGCGATCAGGGCGGACTTCTGCTGCGCGTTGCCGAACGTGAGGCACTTTTCGATCACGTTCGACGAGAACTTGTGCTGCGAGAACTTCTGCAGGTTGCCCTTGATCTGGTTGATGATCCGATCGCGGTCCTCGTCCGAGCCCCGCTCGATCACGTGCTGCACCACGTAGTTGCCGTACTGGTCGACGATCAGCGTGCGGATGTTCTTGTGGAGCTGCTCGAGGATCGGGCGCTTCTGCTCCTCCGTGCAGTGCTCCCTGCAAACAGGCAACTGCTGAACGAACGCCCATTGATGACTCACAAAATCCTCTGCACGACGCGACAACCGTACGGATGAGTGGACAGGGCGGTGACCTGAAGATCGACGAATGAATAGAAAATAAAAGGCGAGAACTCACAGTGGACGGTCCTTCGGCCGTGAACGCGTCGATAATGAAGCCGAGTTTGTTCGGGTCGACACGTTCGATGATCTTCTAAACGATGAACTTCGATTATTCTTGCTGCTCACAACTCGCTTGCCTGGATCACGTGGTTGCCGTTCTGATCCTTGACGCACTTGAGCACGTCGCCCTCGATCTCCTTCAGCAGGTCGGCCTGCTCGTCCGCGTCCACGCACTCGATCGCCTTCTGCAGAATCCGACAGCCGTACATGTGCAGAGCCAGTTTGAGGACGTCGCCTTTGATGGCGGCGACCAGCTGGTGCTTCTGGTCGGCCGTCCCGTGCTCGAAGAAGCGCTGCACGACGTAGTTGGAGAAGACATCCGTCATCAAAGTGGGCGCGTCTGCGATGATCTCGTCGAAGATCATCTGCTTCTCGCGCATCGATGCCCGCTCCAGCTTCTGTTGGATGAAGCGAGAACCTGAACGACAACAATCAACAAAAGAATAAGAAAGGAAGAGTACCGTGTTGATCTCGAGCGAACTCCGCCACGTGCCCAACCAACTCGGTGAGCTGCAGTTGGGGCAGCCGGGAGTTGCGGAACTCCTCGAGGAGCGGCGAGCGAGCGACCGCCTTGTCGCCGCCGTCCGCCGGCATCACGTGCATGTGACCCCCTCGGCTCGGCGGCCCGTTGTGAGCGAGCGGACCGTTCCGGCGGCCGTGCGGGGCCATCGGCGGGATGTGCGGCGGCGGGACGGGCCCGTTCGAGTAATGCGGCCCGTTGGGCGCGTTGTACACGTGCCGGGGCGGGTGCATCGGCCCGTAGACGGCGTTCGGCGGCCCGTTCATCTGCCCGTGCGGCCCGTTGGACGGGGCGGCGGCGATCGACGCGTTCGGATACATTCCCGCGTCTAAAGCAGCAATGAACGAGGAGCAATGAATGCAATGACGTACAGAGCACGTGGTGACTGGGCGAGGAACCCATGGAGACGGGCGGCGAGGTCGGGATCACAAAGTAGCCCTGTTGGGCCATTTGGGGCGGGAACGGGCGCACGGGCCCGCCGTTGATCGGCGTGGGCCCGGCGGAGCCGAAAGACTCCCTTCGCGGCGCCATCCCCTGCGCGCCGCCGAGGTTCATTTGGGACATCGCGCCGGCCAAGCCCATGGCGGGGCCCTGGAAGCCCATCGAGAAGATCGGCGGCGACGAGGAGAACAGCTGGGAGGTCGGCGGCGTCCCTCGCGGGAGTCCTGAACACGAGCAATCAAACGGAAAGAAAAAAGAGTGGACGAACCGTAGAAATTCGGAGGCGACGTTCCGAACTGCGCGGGCCCGTTGCCGGGCGCTCCGTAGAGCATCGCGGGGTTCTGCGCGTAGTTCACGAACGGGTACTGCAAACGTGCACTCGTTAGGTGAATAGAAAGAAGAGAACCCACCTGGTTGTAGTCGGGAGCCATCCCGCCCTGCTGGAGCTCCTGTCCGGGGTAGGGGATCGGCATGGGGGCGATCATCTCGTTGCCGGGGGGCGGCCCGTTAGTCGGCGAATTGCCCTCCACCGGCGTCGTGTGGTCACTGCAAACGACACGACTGATTGAAGAACTCCCGAACGCACGTCTGATTGTTGTTGTTCCCGCTCTGGTCGGGCTGCGGCTTTGACTTGTCGACCTTTTGATTGGCGACCTGAAGGAAGAGAAGCAGGCAATGAGCAAGAATCGAAGCAAACGCACGAATTTGAGGTCACCGCGCGTGTTCAGACTCCCGGGCGAATTCAGGACATTCTCCACCATCTAAAGGCAACAGAAAATAAAGCAGGGATCTAATGGATAGTGAGCGCGTACTTGATGGAAGATGCCCGACTGCTCGCCCATCGATCGCGGCGATGCTTGGGGGACCATGATCGGATTCGAGACTGCATTCTCTGCAAACACAAGAAGGAATAAAAAAGGCTGCAAGTGCACGTACCTGAGCGGTAGTTGTTCCAAGTGTTGTTGGACCATTGTTGCTCGGCCATTGCCATCAGAAGCAGTCCGATTCGAGGTTGTAGGGGGCGGACGGAAGGACGAGAAACTACGGACAAACGACCCGAATCCCCTGGTTAGGGGCAACTGTACAGGCTACGAAACAATTGGCAGAGGGGATGCCGCCCGTCGACGGTGCGTCCTCTGAAAACAAGCGGGATGAGGGCGGGAATCAGCGGGACGGCGGCCAGCTGGCAGGAGGCGCGCTCGACACGAACGAGCGGAGCACATGATTTTTGTGAAGCCGCCCGCCCTCTGCTCCCGCGGCCCACGAGCAATCGAGTGGAGTTCCGCCGCGACAACCTCGCCGCCACCCGCACGCAGACGTTTCGCCAAGCGGCGGCCAGCCGGCAGCCAGACAGCCGAGCGAAAGAACGCGAAGGCAGGTAATTGAGCACACGCGGCGGGCTCCCAGACGACCGCAACCTCCGTGCTCAATGGACGACCTTTTATTCCTTTCCTTCCGCAACACACAAACAAACAAAAGAAAACAGTTCGCTTGAATCAGAGGACGAACCAACAGAAGTCGAATTTCTTTTGGCTTCGGGCCGCGAAGAATTGCTTCGCGAACTGATTGGCCGTCCGCTTGTCTTCGAGCACATTCGTCGCGAACAGGGCGGCCTCGCGGAAGAGTTGTTGCTCGAGCAGCGGGTAAGAGGCGGCGGGCAGGAATTCGATGACCGTGTACAGCAGCTCCAGGGCTTCTTTTTCTGAACCAAAGGAATCAAGGAAATGGTTGCGTGAACTCACTCAATTCGGCGGCCGCCTCGTCTTCGCGGGCCTCCGCGATCTTCCGCTTCAGGAGCTCGAATTTGGTCATGAAGGCGAGGAAGCTCTCGAGCGTGTAGCCGTCGGCCGCGGTCAACGTCGCCCACGAGCGCTCCAGGAAGTCCTCCGCCTTGGCCAGCTCGTCGTTCAGCATCTGAAAGCGAGAGAGCCCATACTTCTATGCGAACGAGGGGAACTCACGTAGCCGTACGCGAGCCGCCGCTCGGCTGCCTTCTCCAGCAGCGGCAGCTCCAGCTTGTGGGCGGATTTGAGGCACTTCTCCAGCTGTTCGACGCCCTCCGCGTGCTTCCCGCTCGCGCACTGCAACGTCCCCAACGCCATTCGGCAGCTGGAAGAAAGGAGACGTAAGTGGGAAAGAGAAATCCACAACAAACCGAATCTTCAGAAAGGGGTCCACACGCTTCCGCAAGCTCTTCAACCGGTCGGCGAGTTCGGCCTCGTCGAAGCGATTGTGGACGAAGTCGAGCAGAGATTTTCTGCAAGCGGACAAAGAAATGAAAGAAAATGGAAAGAACTTGCCGGAAGAGCGCTTCGATCGGCGAGAAGCACCGCAAAGAGTCCAGCACTTCGGCCGCAAGGAGGAAGTCGCCCGAAAAGAAGTGACGATCGAAGCTGACCGCCGCCTCGGCCAGCCGCCAGTGGACGGCGATCTGAACGGAGCGAATGGAAATAGGAGCATCAAGAAACAAACCTGTGGGTTCTCGTCGACTGGGAATCGCTGCTTGAGTTCGGAGATCGCCTCCAGCGCCTCTTCGAACTCACCCTTGTACGCGTGGCTGAAGGCCACGTTCACAGCGAATATCAACTGCAAGAGAAGAGGATTGACGCCAGAGAGAAGGAGAGCGCACGTTTCCTTCGGTCTTGGCCATCTCGTCCAGCTTTTGCGGCGTGTCGTCCTCCTCCGCCGTCTTGATGGCCGTGCACCCGTTGGACAGCTGGACGGTCGAGCGGAGGGCGTGGATCCCTGTCCACACGTGCTGCGACTGCTGCCCCCACTGGGTGGACATCTCGTTTTCGAAGCAGATCTCCGCGTACTTCTCGAAGCTGCAACGGAGTAAATTGGAAGGAAAAAGGGAAGAAAGCACTCACACGTCCGCCCGCTCGCACTTCATGACCGCATTCACGGCTTTCATGAACGCGATCCCGACCCTCAAGTGCTGGACGATCGCCTTGAAGCGGGGACTCCGCGCTCCGTAGCCGGCCGACAGAAAACTGTTGAACATTTCGTCCAATTCGCCCAACTTCGTCCGGCCCGGCTCGTCGCTGAAGCGCAGCATGAACGCCTTCTGGAGTTGCTCGCCTGAAAGCAAGCCGGAAGAAGAGTGAGCGAAGATCATCGGAAGGACGAACCGTGTTGAGAGCTCTCCGATTCCCGACAGCACGCTCCGAGCACGCCGTTGTTGAGGGCGTTGATGTTGTACGCGTACTCCTCCAGAATGCACAGCCGGAGGGCGCCGAGGTCGTGGTTGTCGTGCGCGTTGGCGGCGGCTTGGGCGGCGAGCGTGCTGCCGGTCAGGCTGGACGGAAAGAAGCGATCAAATGGATGGAAGAACAGCGGGAAGTACTCACTAGCTGCCGAAAATCCGGTGCAGTTTGGCGATCAGAATGAGGCCGTTGCGCAGCGTCGAGAAGCGCCGCTCCGATCGGCGCGTCTCCCACCCGCCCGCCTGCGAGTCGAAGAAGTCGACGAACATCGACACTCGGTCGAGAGCCTCCTCGAAGCATTGCAGCCGGATGAACTCCTGGGCTTCTTCCAGATACTGAAACGAACGAAAGCATAAGTGAAAAGGATTTGAGGCAAAAGAAGTGGACGAACCTTTTCGGGCGTCGCCGAGCGGCCGGATTTGCGCGCTCTCGAGTTCGACGGCCTGTTCTCGACGTCTTCGGTCGCCATCCTTCTTCCGTTGACGTTTCAATCCAGCGAAAGACGGAAATCCGCATTCCGTTCCGCTTTGGACGCTTGGAAGACGGAAGGCCAAACGCGCGCCCAAATTTGCGCCTTTCGTTCCGAATCGCGCGGGAAAGATAAGCCGAAGTGGGCGTTGATTGCAAGTGATCTCAACAGCAGGTATGAGGAGTGAACTCGACACACAGAAAGCGCAAGAACTTTGGTTTGCCGAGTGCAAATGACTTGATCCGTGCCGCTTGTTTAACTGTTGTTTGCTGAAGACTTCCTCGTTTCCGTTGCTTAATTTTCTTCCACCGGGTGCATGCCAATGCCTAGTTTATCGTTCTTCATTCGTTGATCGTTTGTCGCTCGTTGCGGATTGCTTTCCCTCATAGCAGAGATGCTTATTCGTCCTTGTAGGCATGAAAACCCTCATCTTCGTGCTGTTCGTGCTCGGCTCCGCAGGGTTCGGGGACTCTCAGCGATTCAGCACGAATTTCCGCACCAACTTCAACTCTCAAACGATGAACAGCGGCCCAAACAGCGGGCAATTCATCAACCTTTCTTCGCCTTGGATCCGGGCGCGCCCTTCCAGTACGGCCTCGAGAAGATTGCGGAGACCAACAAGCAACGCGCGGCGGTCGAGGAGCAGCGAGCGCAGACCGATGATCCAATCGAATTGGTTCCTTTAAGCGAATTCCTCGACGGTGTGGTGGCTAACAACCGAGCCAAAGCTCCCGAATCGGGTGAGCAGCAGCATTCGGTTGTGCCCTTTCTGCACAAGCAAGCCTTGCTTTGCTCACTAGTGCACAAGCAATCGTTCTAACCGCCTTCATAATGAACGACGGCCACACAATGAATAAATGCACCACCCACCGGTGAGAGCACAGAAACACACGAATGATAGTTGCATCTGAAGAAGTTTATTTATGATCGTCAACTCCAAGTTCGTCGTTTTTTGCTTTTGTTCGGCGATAGCTCGTCCAACTCTGCGCTTGCCTTACCGTATTTACGAAAATCGTGTTGCTGCTCGCGTTTCCACCCCTCTGCGAAATTAAATGAAGCTGTTTGCAGCGCAATGCTCCCGTTCTTCCTGCTCGTGTTCGGTTGTTGTCTGGACGTAAGCCAAAGCCAACTTCTGCTGCAGCAAAACCCCATAGTCTCTCCTGCGATCGTCAACAACCCGGTTTTTGCCCCCATTGCTCCGTTCTCGATGGGATTAAACGCGGGATGGTTGACCGCGAGCCACGCGAACTCCAATGATCAAATGGATTCCTCACAAATGAGCTTCGAAGAACGCCGCGCCGTTCAAATTGCGCGAATCAATAGAAGATTCAGCGAGTCCCGTCTCCAACGACAGCAACAAGAAGCGAAGGCTGCCGGTGGGTAACTGCTTTCCAACGCGCCATTGTCACCTGCAATAAGCACTCACCCAACAGCACTACTCTAACCTACACACGAATGACTAATGGCCGAACACCCAATGCATCAGTCAACGGGCAACGAAGAAGCAGGATTCACAGTGAACGAACGATTTTTCTTTATTGCAAGTGTTTGAAGCCGCCCTGCCACAGCACGCACTCGTCTGTTGTGGATAAAAAGCAAAACGTCAATCGATTGCTTTCAGAACAACTACGGAACGAAAAGTGCCGGACGAAACGAACGACCGGCTCCGATCAAACGGCCTCTTTTACGTCTCCGCCGTGCCTCGAGCCCTCGGAACCTCAAGCGGGTTGGTTTTTTGACATCAGGCACCTTAAATATGCGGCTTCCGTTTGAACTAACGATTAGTACAAAAAATTCATTTCAAAACGTTTGTTATTGTGTTCTTTCCAGCTGTGTAGTAACTGGGGTGTCGCTCGCTTTTCTTGGAGCCCAACAGCTGCGTGACTTTCCCTCACCGCCGCGCGCTCCTCGATCTCGATTTCGGCGTTCGGATGGCCTCTAAGGTCAAAGGTCGCGCGGTCGTGAAGGGGTCACTCGAGGGTGTCCAGTGGCGAGTGACCACTCGGCAGATGTTCGCTGTAATCACCGCCTCCCAGCTGACCTTCGCACCGTCGGAGGTCACCTGTAGGTGGGCGAGAGCGCGGTGGCGAGCATTCGGCTTTCACTTTCGCGCCTTGCTCGTGATATTCGTTCGTTCTACTTTCGACCACCTAACGGTCAGAAACGAACATTTACTTGTTTTTTGTTGTTTAGCGAGGGATACTTAAACGAAAGGAGCCGCCGAACGGCTCGTCCGTAAAACTGCTTCCGCCGTTTCCTTGCTTCAAATGGGTCGAGTTCAGAGGCCAAGTATCGCGCGCCGGGCTCTCCCACTGGTCTTCGATTGTTTTTCTCGTTGTTGATGTCCTTTTCAGATAAACTCGCCTCTGTGCGGAGGCAAAATCCTGCCGCCGTTCAGAGGAACACCTCCTCGGCCAATTTCAAAGTTGTAAAGACCGCCCGCTCGCAAAATGGACTCTTTGCTGGAGCGACAGTCGCAGTTGTCTTTGGGGTGTTGGTACAAGCGCAATGTTGGACTTACTTGCCGCCTTGTATAAGGCTTTGAGTACTGAGCTGACTTCATGATTGAGCGGAAGGACTGGGGGTTGCAATCGGCTGATCTCTTCTTTCATCGCATCTTGCTGCCTCAAGCTCTTCTCATGCTTTCTTGCCGCTCTTCTTTCTTCTGCAACCACTAATCAAACTTATTAACAAGCAAAAATGGGAGCACGATTGGGATCTTCAGGCTTTAAAACGGAATAAACCTTCTCGTTCCAGCTTCCAAACCGTTCGACCGCCTCCGGAGTGCTCGCGTTGGCCTGCCGTCCTCGACGCCTCCGCCGTCCACTCCTCCGACCCCGCTCCAGCCCTTCCATCCGATCCTCAGCCAGCTGCCGAACGTCTCCTCGAGCACGCAGCAGCAAGAGACTACGAATCCTCCGTGGGACTTCACGTCCTTTTTCCGCAAAGCGTTGCCCTTCTTATGAAAGCAGTGTCCTATTTCTCTTCGTTTGTATTCTCTCGCTTTCGTTCAATAAAAAAGTGGCCACAAAAGGGCGAGGGCTGAGAATGATCCCAATAGAAGAAGTGTTCGCTCCTTGCCCCAAACGAACCCATTGTTTATTGTCCCCATGCTCAAATGGACGGAAGTGTTCGCAGTCACTCCTTTTTCGGCCCCTTCGATCCGATGGGCCGCGGC
>JAMPIO010000478.1:0-40561 GCA_024699865.1 Aphelenchoides fujianensis | reverse complement strand
GGTCAATTCATTCCGGTTAATCAGCGTTGCCTGCCGGAGCTTTCCATTCTAACGTTCGGTTACGATACAAGTGAAAGAAAAGTCTCTTCATGTAAGCCAGGGAAATTACAAAGTAACGTAAAAATCGTTGACAACCCCGAGTTCCCAATTTCTGTTTTCGGAGATGATAAAAAATCACATTTTGTCAAAATTCGTCACGGATTCTTACATTTTGTCAAAATCCGTCACGGATTTTCACTTAGCGTCAAAAATCGTCACGGATTTTCACTAAGCGTCAAAATCCGTCACGAATTTTCACTTAGCGTCAAAATCCGTCACGGATTCTTACATTTTGTCAAAATCCGTGACGATTTCTTACATTTTGTCAAAAATCGTCACGGATTTTCACTAAGCGTCAAAATTCGTCACGGATTTTCACTTAGCGTCAAAAATCGTCACGGATTTTGTCTTGAGACAAAATTCGTCACGGATTCTTACATTTTGTCAAAATCCGTGACGGATTTTGTCAATTGCAGAATTTTTGATTATTCCAGAATTAAAGCTGCGGTTTTTACCGGTTAAAGAATATTTTTTTTATCAAATTGCTGTGTAAAAATGGAAAAAAACCACGTTTTTGACGCAAAAATTTTGGGTTTTAAAAGGCGTTGTCCGTAAGAACGAAGAAATTTCCCGCCACGTTGGTACAGCTTTTTTGGACCCCCTCGTTTTTTTGGCTGATTATGTTCTCCCAAGTCTGACTTGAAGATTGATACCAAATTCACGCGGTGAAAACGCCGATTTCTGGCCGAAAACTGCGGCCAAAGTGGTCGACCTCGGGTTTTCCTCGTGTCATATGTTCGGGGCTCTTGTTCGGTTGTTCTGCAATGTGGTGGATCGAGTTGCACATGAGACAAACCGCCTTAAAACGGGCTTTTCAACAAGGTATCGCGCGTGCGGGCCCGTTAACAACAAAAGGAATTGCGACCAAAAAGGTGGAAAATTGGTGGTTTCCAAAACTGCTGTTTTTGACGTTCGAAGATGGTTTTGTCAAAATAATTGCACTGGGTCGGGCGAGTTACGCCTTGCACAATGTACAACAAATCTTTGCGCTTCTAATGAACCAAAAGCCACACCAAACGAGGCGTGTCCGCCCCGGTTTACAACCTCTCGAACATCGGCCACCCAAGATGGCCCAAAATTGAAAATGCTTGCTCATTCGCGTAAGCGGTGGCTGATTGATCTCAAATTGACAGTGATAAGTTGGTGCAACATCCAGCGCCCGCTTGCAAGATTTGACGGTTTGTAGTGTCTTCTGAAAGATTTTACGGCAGGGTTGATTTTGGACGAAAACGGTTGACATTTGACGTCATATCTTGATTTTTCACGACTTTGGGCCCACAAGTAGCACATCTAACGAATCCTTCTGCTCAGGGCTTTCAAGAAAGCACAAAAACGACAACTTCAATTTTTTGACCTAAATCCATAGGCACCCCCTTTGCTTCAAAAGACCCAATTTTCTGCCATCAACATCTCCGTTGGTCAGAGGTTTCTGCAACTGCATTTTGGACAGAAGTTGGTCTTACTGACCGAGTGAACTTAGAAATTGCAAAACCAGATTCTCGAATCGTCTGCTATTGTTGTAAAGCCAGTGTCAAATTTCACATCTGTTTGACGTCGTTTGCTGGTGTAGCAGACGAATAGTTGAAGTTAAAAGACAGAAAATTGCCTCAAACATGCCTTATAATGTTATCAATTCGACAAACAATTGATTGCGGAGTGTGCAGTTGAAAACATATCCCAAAAGAAGAATTTTGGTTTTGTGTCGTTTCGAGCGGTCCATGTTTACGAGGCCGAAGTGGGGGGCGGACGCGCTTCGTTTGCGACGAAATAAGGTTTATTAGAACCGCAAATGTTTGTTCTACATCGTGCAGGGCGTAACTCGCCCGACACAATGGAAATGTTTCGAGAAAACGAACACTGAACGTCAAAAACGGCTGTTTTTGAGGTGGCCGTTTTTGGACGTTTTTGACCGCCACTTTCTTCGTTCTCAACGGATGGGTTTGTGCATTAGCTTGTCGGAAAGCCCGTTTTCTGACGATTCTTTACAGGTGTAATTCGTTTTATGAATCCACTGGACCACCGAACTGGAAGCTCGAGGTCACCGAGGGCCAAAATCTCGAGGTCGACCACTTTGGCCGCAGTTTTCGGCGGGAAATCGGCGTTTCCACCGCATGAATTGTACACCAATCTTCAAGTCAGACCTGGGAGAACGTAATCAGAGCAAAAAACAAGGGGGTTCAAAAAAACTGTACCACTGACTTCTTCAGTCTTACAAAAAGTGCCTTTTAACACAAAAACACCGTGACAACGCCATTTTTTGCTTTTTGTGTCTGAAAATTGCGTCTAAACTTTGCTCATATTTTGCAAAATGCCAAAAATTCACAACCGCTGCTCAATCTTCCGTTGCCGGAGCACTTTGAAACGGCAGATCATAAAATTTGACGTTGCGTCAAAATTCATGATAAATGGTGTTTTTTTAGCTACTGCTTTTCATAAAAAATCACGCAAAGTGAAAATCCGTGACGATTTTTGACGCTAAGTGAAAATCCGTGACGAATTTTGACGCTTAGTGAAAATCCGTGACGATTTTTGACAAAATGTAAGAAATCGTCACGGATTTTGACAAAATGTAAGAATCCGTGACGGATTTTGACGCTAAGTGAAAATCCGTGACGAATTTTGACAAAATGTAAGAATCCGTGACGAATTTTGACAAAATGTAAGAATCCGTGACGGATTTTGACGCTAAGTGAAAATCCGTGACGAATTTTGACAAAATGTAAGAATCCGTGACGAATTTTGACAAAATGTAAGAATCCGTGACGGATTTTGACGCTAAGTGAAAATTCGTGACGGATTTTGACGCTTAGTGAAAATCCGTGACGATTTTTGACGCTAAGTGAAAATCCGTGACGGATTTTGACATTTTGTCAAAATCCGTGACGATTTTTGTAGATTGACAAGATTTTGTCACAAATTTTGTCATGACCGCTTTAACTCGGGGTTGTCAGCGATTTTTACATTACTTTGTAATTTCACTGGCTTATGTGCAGAACATCAAAATTACGACGAGAAAAGGAATCGACACGAGATGTGCAATTAATTGACTGGCTAGACGAACTTGTTCTTGTTATTTCGATTGACATCGGAATGTGAGGAGGTTAACAAAGTCGTCTTTGCTTCATGCACTGCTGCTGGTTTCTGGTGAACACTCCGGCTGCTGAAGCAACACAAAATGAAGGTTGAGCTTCCGTCCCATTGGAATGCTGCAATTTCATTGAAGAGCTGACAATAGTCGCCCTCCACTTTGTCTCGATCGGAGTATCGGACATCACATCAAATGACCATCAGCTGCGAAGTCTTGAGGCGGCGGCAGGCGGCCGGAAAGCGAGCCGCAAGGAGAGGCGGCGGCCAAACGGCGGCGGGCGGCGGCCAGACGGCCTTCGGGCCGCCGGAACAAAAAGCAGCCCGGCGGCGGCGCCCAATGCCCGCACTATCAATAAACGTCCGAGTTCGGCCGCCTGCCAAAAGTCAAATTTCCGTCCGCCTTTCCGCCCGCAACTCCAAAAGTTTCGTCCCTCACTCCAGACGGCGGCGATCATGGGCAACAGTCCGTCCTCGCTTAGCGACCTCCACCTCTTCTCCAAGGGCGGCGTGTTCACCTCGCAGCAGCTGGACGAGTACCAAGTGAGAAAGCCGGGAATGTTCTCCATCCTACCCATTTGTTTGCAGGACTGCACGTTCTTCACAAAGAAGGACATTCTTCGGTTGTACAAACGCTTCTACGCGCTGAACCCCTCGAAAGTGGGCACGAACATGCAGGAAAATCGGGCATCGATCATCACGCTCACCTTCGAGGAAGTGGAGAAGATGCCCGAGTTGCGGGTGAGTGGCAAGCGGAGGGTTGTGCAGACGAGTCGTTCGTTCAGGAGAATCCCTTCCGGCGGCGAATTTGCGAAGTTTTCTCGGAGGACGGCTGCGGCAACCTGACCTTCGACGACTTCCTCGACATGTACGTGCCATTTGATAGCCGTTCACTCGTCACTCATTTCTTTCGTTTCAGGTTCAGCGTGTTTAGCGAAACCGCCCCGCTGCACCTGAAGCTGAAATACGCGTTCCGGATTTACGGTGCCGTCTCCTTTCCCCCATTTACTTCCTTCCATTCCTTTCTTCAGACTACGACGGGGACGATCAGCTCGGGCACGACGACCTGAGCAAAACGATTCGCTGTTTGACGCGAGACGAGCTGACCGACGAGGAAGTGGAGTTTATCATCGAACGAGTAAGGGGGACAACAACGAACAGGAGGGGGGAATAAATACCTAACGTTCAGATCATCGAAGAAGCGGACCTCGACAGCGACGATCAGATTTCGTAAGTTGGCTAATAGAAGGTCCTGCAATCCACTGATTACTCTTCATTGCAGATATCAAGTGAGTAGAGAGGGAGGAGGAGTGGTGGAGGACTCACTTGCAGGAGTTTGAACACGCCGTTTCCCGTTCGCCCGACTTCCAACGCGTCTTCCACATTCGCATCTGAGCCCACCGTCCGCCCGCTCTCTGAATCATATCCGAGATTGCTTGTCGATGCTTTCGAATAAACGCGTTCTCACCACAAACTGGGCGAATCGTCGGTGGGGGCGGAGGAGTCGGCCGGCGGTTGTTGAGAGGGTGCGGGATTTTGGAGGGCGCGGTAGACGGTGAGTGCCTGGCCGACCATCGAGTTCGCGTCGGCGGCATTGGCGGGCACGATCAGCGTGTTCGTGCTCTTGGCCAGCTCGCCGAACGCCTTCACGTACTGCTCGGCCACAATGAGGGCGGCCGCCGAGTTGCCGCCGCTCGACTTCAGCGATTCCGCCACCGCCGCCAGTCCTGCAAGCGAACGGATGAGTGTTGATTGAACGGATGGGAGGTACGAACCTTCGCGACGGGCCTTCGCTTCAAGGATGATCGCCTTTCGCCTTTCCCTCGGCGACGTTGATGGCGGCGTCTCGTTTGCCTTCGGACTCGAGGATCGTGGCCCGCTTGCGGCGCTCGGCTTCCACTTGGCTCTGAAGAGGAAAAACAGAAAGATGAATGAGGTGGAAGAAGAACAGGGACTTACCTGCATCGCTTGCTGGATTCGCTCCGGCATCTAAAGAAGTGCAAAAGGTCAGAAGGGCTTGCCGTAACTCGCTCGTCCTCACCGTCATCGTTCGAATCTCGTACCGCATGCACTTGATTCCCCACGGGTCGGCCGCCTTGTTCAGCGCTTCTGCAATCCTCCGTGTTGTTCGATCGACCAGTTGACTGCGCACTCACCGACGATCGAAACGTTGAGCTGTTCGCGCTCTTTGAAGACGGTGTCCAGCGAGATCTTTCCCACTTCCGACCGCATGGTCGTTTGGGCGAGTTGGGTGACCGCGAACTCGGGATCGTCCACTCCGTAAGACGCCTAAGAACGGAGATTTCAAGCAATCTCCATTTGAAGAACAACCTTTAAAGGATCGACCACCCGCAAGTAGAGGACGCCGTCGAGCTGGAGCTGGACGCTGGAAGGTGGAAAGAAGGAAGGACCGGAATGAGGAAGAGGAGAACTCACTTGTCGATCGTGATCGCACCTTGCTGCGGGATCTCGATGGCGATTTCCTTCAGGCTCTGCACGTACTTGATTCGATCAACCACGGGGATCAGCACGTTGAAGCCCTACAAACAGAAGGTTGAACGAAGGCGGGGAAGTGTTGAGGACTCACAGGCTCGAGGATCTTGTGGAAGCGGCCCATCCGCTCGACCACCTGCAAGCAGCGGACAGCTTTCATGAGATGAGCGATGAGGTCGAGTCCTCACCCATGCTTCTTGCTGCGGGACGAAGTTGATGAACGTGTTCCGGTGCAGGAATCTCGTCGGATTGCTCGAGGCCAAGAGAGCCGTCCTGAACATTCGTGCTCGATGGATCAAAGGGGAAAACGTACCGAGATTGTGACCGAAGTGACCGCAACAGGACGGAAGTCGACGCGTACATTTGGGTTGAGAAATCTTCCTTGAAAGAAGTCCCAAATGAAGGTGAACGGCCGAAAGCCCAACTGAGGGCAACAAATGACGCAGGGCGGTCGTGCCAAGTGTTGCTCCCCGACCGTCATCATTTTCTCGGCGTCGGTGCGAGGATTCCAGTTCATCTCGTTTGTGCATCCGACTTTCCGCTTGTTCCTCTCGTTCCCGATCGAAATGGGCGTCCAACCGATGGAAGTCGACCCGCCGGCCTCGAAGGAGAAGACCGAGAAGGAGAAGCCGGAGAAGAAGAAGGACGAGAGCGACATCAACAGCATCACCTTCGAGAGTACGTCCCTCTTCCACCCACTCCTTTAATCTTCTTTTTTGTTCAGATCTCCGCGAATGGTGCAACCAGCTGGAGCGAGGCGACACGCACATCGTCGGGCGCGTGCTCCAGTTCCTGAACCGCACCCGCAAGCAGCTGAACCCGGAGATCCTGACCAAGCTGTGCAACACCTACCTGTACGCCTCGCCCAACCAAAAGAAGCAGCTGCTCTCGTACCTGCCGGCCAAGACGGCCAGGTGAGCGGGAGATCCTTCCTTTCTAATCACTCCTCTTCCGATTCCAGCAGTGACACGAGCATGGAAGTGGACACGAAGAGCACTCCGACTGCCACCAAGTCGGCGAGCAGCACGAGTCAGAAGAAGCAGCAGTTGCTATCGCGGAAGGCGGTCCCGTCGCCCGAACTGGAGCTCTACATCCACCTGCTCGTCCTGCTCTTCCTCACCGACGAGAAGAAGTACGACCTCGCGTTGGAGTGCGCCAAGTTCCTCATCCAGTGCGCCGACCGCTACGACAAACGTTCGCTGGATCCTTTCCTCGCCAAGGGCTACTTCTACCTGTCGTTGATCTCCGAGCGGACCGGCAAGATCGGGACTCTCGCCCCGTACGTCCACATTCTTTCTGGAACTCCTCATGACTCCGTTCATTGCAGGTACCTGAACAGCCGCCTCCGCTTCGCCACGCTGCACCACCAGAACGACTCGCAAGCGACGCTGATCGTGTGCCTGCTGCGCGCCTACCTGCTCACGAAGAACCTCCTGCCGGCGGCCAAACTCGTGACCAAGGTGGCGTTCCCGGAGTCGGCGAACAACAACGACCTCGCCCGCTACCTCTACTACATGGGCCGCATCCGGGCGCTCCAGCTGCAGTACGTGGACGCCGCCCACTTCTTCCAGCTGAGTCTGCGGAAGGCGCCTCCAGGACTCGGCCATCGGCTTCAAGCAGAACGTCCACAAGTGGGTGGTGGTCATCAGCCTGCTGCGGGGCGAAATCCCCGAGCGCGCCATCTTCCGCACGTCCATCTACCGCGCCACTCTCGGCCCGTACCTGCAGCTTGACTCACGGCTAGTTTCCTTCCCTTCAGTTCGCTCTAACCATCGTTCGTGTTCAGCCGTTCGTCTGGGCGACATCGCGCTCTTCAACAAGGTCCTCGAGAAGTTCTCGGGCACCTTCGAGACGGACGAAACGCTCACGCTGATCGTTCGCTTGCGCCAGAACGTGATCCGCACGGCCATCCGTCAGATCTCGCTGGCCTACTCGCGCATTCCCCATCAAGGACATCGCCCGCAAGCTGCAGGTTCGTCTCCCTCACCATCTCTCGCTTGTACTCCTCTCGTTTGCAGCTGCCGACGGACGCCGAGGCGGAGTACATCGTGGCGAAGGCGATCCGCGACGACACCGGTGGACGCGGTGATCACGTTCGACACGAAGACCGCCGATCGCTACATGCACGTTCTCTTCCATCCACCCACTCAAACCTCCTTCCTCTTCGTTCAGTCAGTCGGGCGTGTCCGAAAACATCTACCGCACGACGGAGCCGCAGTTCGCCTACGACACGCGCATCAAAAACTGCCTCGAGCTGCACAACCTGGCCGTGAAGGCGCTCCGCTTCCCCGGACAGCAAGAAGCCCGAGAACGAAAAGACGGAGCAGCAGCGCGAGCGGGAGCTTCTGGTTCGTCTTCCTTCAGCGAATTCCCACCCTCACCCGCCGCTTTCAGGAGTTGGAGCTGGCGAGCGAGATGCCGGAGGACGACGACGAGTTCTGAGTAATTTATTCCGCTTTCTGTGTTCCTTTTGAGCAGTCGGGAGGCCTGTGAAATAAACGTGAAGGTTATTCGCTTTCGACCGTTTATTCCAAACACAACAATCAATAACAACAACCAGTAATGAACAAACCGTAAGTGATCACTCCTCCCACGCGCCCTTCAAGGAGATCCCTCGCCTTCAAGCCGTGGAGGGCGACCAGCGAGGCCACCTGCTCGGCGAGCCGCTTGTTCACCTGGGCGACGGTCGAAGCGAAGTGGCCGGTTGCCGACCGTGATGATCGCGTCGAAGCGGCCGTCCAACGGGCGTTTCGTCTGAACAACGATGCAATAAAAGAAGAGGAGAGTTTTTCCTCACCACTTTGTACGTGGGGCGCGGAAGGTGGGCTTCCCGGCAGAACTTGAGGATCGCGCACTTCGGGGTGTCCGCTCCCAGAAGCTCCCCGCAGTCGCTTCTGCGGGATGGAGACGTCCATGATCTCCACTCGGTTCTCGTCCTCCGGGTCGATCACGACCGTCGGCTCCTTCGGCGTCTTTTGGACCCGCTTCTCGTGGAATTCGTTGAACATCGCCTCTTGGCTCCAGGCGGCGCAGATCTCCCGTACGGTGGCCGCATCGACGGTCGCCCGGCCCCGTGGGTCGAATTCTGAACGAATGAGAAGCAAGCACAAGAAGTGATCGCTCACCTTGTTGGCCGCCGAGCATCCGCTGCACGACGTACTTGGTTTGAGTAAACGGCTCGTCGTACAAGCAGGCCTGAACAAACGAACGATCAAGAGTGGAAACAAAGAAAGGAGCACCTTTTGCAAGAAGGCGCAAATTTCCTGCTCGTAGGTGAGGATCCCGCCTTCGGATCGGAAGACCGACGGGTGGACCAACGCCTCTCGAGCGACCATAATCGACGAAGCCTCGCACTTCTCCCTCGATTTGAGCATCTCGTCGTACGAGTTGATGCATGAGGACTCCCCGCTGCAACCACTCGTTTTCTCACTCCATTTCGAAGAAGCGAACGAACCTCGCGATCACGGGGATCGACGCAAAACGAGCGACTTCTGCGATCTCCGAGTGGCGATTCTCGTCGCCCGGCCGCTCGTTCGGCCGCCGCCCGTGGACGCCGATCGCCGAGATGCCGCACTTTTGCGCCATATCGACGAACTGGAGCGTGTCGTTCAGCTGAAGCAAGAAGCGTTTGGATTGTTTGAAGAAGCGATTACCGAGTCGTGAACGCGGATTTTGCACGAGACGGGGATCGGAGAGGCGGACACGAGGGCGGTCAACATCTGAACGAATCGTTGAGGACACAAAGGAACAGCGAACGGACATCTCGGACGAGGTCCGGCTTCTTCAGCAACGCGGCGCCCATTCCACCGCTCAGCGAGAAGGGCTTCGGACAGCCCATGTTCACGTCGATGGCGGCCACGTCGCCCGACCTTCAACGAACGAAAAGATGAAGGTCCCTGCACCTGCTCTTACATCTTCTTTGCGATGAGGACGAGGTTCTCGGGAGTGCACGATCCCTGAAGAGTGGAGATGAACACGCTGTCCATCCGCAAGTACTCACCACTTGGAGCACGCACTTCGGCCTCTCTTCCTTTGCGACTCGAAGAACAAGGTCGTCTTTTATTTTGAAGTCGACCGTTCCAAGGAGCTCTGAAGAAGCAGGAAGCGGGTGAGTGGAGAGTGGAATGGCCGACCGTTCTCGATCCGCGTGCAGGCCAACAGCCGCTGGTCGATCAGCTCCTCAGTGTACGCGAGATTGCACCCGTAGTCCAGACACAAGCACCGAAGCGGAGTGCGCCCTCCTTTGACCATGGGGGCCAAAATCAGCTTGTTCGCGTAGAACTCGAGGTCGCGGGCCGTGGCCATCGAGCGAAAACCGCTTGTTTAGACGACAGACCCCTTCAGCCAGCAGTCGAAATAAAGCAGTTGGATCGTTTGGAAGGACCGTTCGTTTCGCTCGAGTGGAAACACAAAAGAGTTTATTATTCATGTACAAAAGGATACAAAAGTCAGAAAGAAAGAAGGAAGCTGCTTTTTACAACATTCAGAGGTGCGAGTTGTTTGGGGGATCAGGGGCGGATGGGGTCGAAGATTCGCTTCTCGATGGCGATCGCCGCGGCCGCCGCTCCGCTCTTCAGCGCCCGCAAGCGGAGTTCCTTGGCCTTGCGGAAGAGAGCGTCCGGCGCCTGCACGGCCTCCGCACTGGTCGAGGCTGAAAACAGAAGGGAGTGGAAGGTAAACGAGAGAGAACGAACAGATGATCGCCGAGTTCAGAGCACGGGCGAGGAACTTGCGGAATGACGGGCTCAGCAGGTAGCTTTTGGGGCAGTCGTAGGGCTTTTGGTAGCAGACGATGCTGAACGCGTCCTGAACACCCGACCATCACTCTTTATTCATTACTTGAGGCCACTCACGTCCATTCGGCTCAAGAGTTCCGGCGGGGCGTTCTTGAGAGTGGTCGCAAAGGTGGAGATGCGCTGGCCCATGGCGATCAGCTGCTGCAGCTCCTGCTCGCTGAGGGCGTTGCCGTCCGGCGAGTCCTGCCGGCCGCTCTGCTCCATCTCCCAGTCGGACTCGAGGGAACTGCGCGAGAACTCGGACGAGTAACCGTCCTCTTCGGCGATGATGTTCGTGCTCGTCGCCGCCGTCCCGTTCATCCCCGCCGGCTGGTGGGAGTTCCCGTTCGTGGCCGCGAAGCCGTTGGACGAGTGGAGCGCGTGGCCGTTGGTCGCCGCCGGCGCGCCCTCCTGCTCAAAACCCGCGTTGGCGCGAGACACCCGCATCAAATGGCCGATGGCGACGTCTTCCGTCTCTGCAAACAGCGATTGAAGGAGTGGGCGAGCGGTGGGGACAAACCTCGAAGAAGATCGCCAGTCATCTCGTTCCGATCGCTCGCTTCTCCCTCCTGTTCACCCGTTTCGCGCAGGAGGGCGTCGCCCGAAGCGGAGGCCTCGTCCAGCATGTTCACGTCGCTCGAGAGGCTGACGGCCGGCTGGTTGGCGAACTGCGTGGGCACTTTGATGGACGCGTAGAACTCGAGGAATTCCTGGATCATGAGCAGCAGGGCGAGCTGCTTGTTGTCCTCGAAGACGGCGCGCGAGAGGGCGTTCGTCCGCCGGATGGCCTCGCCGATGTCCCGGTCGACCACCAGCTGCATGATCAGCCGCCGCTCCTGCAGCTCCTCCACGGCGCCCCGATGGAAGGTGGCGGTCGAGGCGTTGAAGACGGCGAGCGTCCGCGAGTACCCCGAGTAGGCCAGCCACGAGGAGATCGTCCTGAAAGCGGGGATGCTCGGAGTTCTCTGCACTTCCTCTCACTTGGCCATCCAGACGGACTTCTCGGCCGGAAGCGTCGTGTTGTTGATGTGTTTGATCGTCTTCTCCTCCGTTTCCTGCAGCAAGAAGAGGATGAATGGCTGCACAAGACTCCTTCAAACCTGCACGTCCTTCTCCAGTTTGTAGAAGAAGGGCTTCTGGCCGAAGTTCGTGGCCACCACCTCGCCGGGCGTCTGCATGCCGACCGTCGGGTAGAGCGGGTGGTCGATCGAGATGTTCACCGCGGCCGTGCCCAGATTCACGCCGTTTTTCGTAAAGAAGATGGAGCGCGTGATGAAGTTGATGCCGCAGCCGACCGTGTCGCCCGTTCCGAACTTCGGTCCAAAAGTGACGCCCTTGCCCGAAGAAGCGAAGAAATTCCCGTCGTCTCCTGCAAACAACCAGCATTTGATCGGCTGTTGGCCGCCCAGCTCACCGTGGTAGCCGTAAGACGTGGTCTCCCAGCCGGGCAGTCGGTTGATGTCCACGTTCTTCTCGCACAGCCCGATTCCGATGAACCTGCAGACCGAAATGGATTGAATGAACGGAGATAAGAACGAACCCGGATTCTCCTTTTTCTAAGACGTCGATCTCGAAGTAGAAAATGCCGCAGTTGCGGGGAATCGAGCAGTTTGCCCGGACGGCGGCCGCGTCCCTGTGAGACTCGCCCTTGCCTGGAAAATCGATCGATTGCACTCCACGGCCACTCGATCTCCTCACCGTTGTACTGGACCTTCAGGTTGTCCGACGACAAACGCAGCAAGCGGCACTTGTCGGCGGGATTCCAGAAGCGAGGAAGCGGCGTCTTCTGCAAGCAAACGAGTGATGCAATCCATCGATCGAACGAAAGAACAAACCGTTTGATCGACGAGTGGGTACAATTTCTGCAGATGGGCGACGGCGAGGTCCTCGTCCTCGGAGAAGTTGGACGCCTGCGAGTCGAAGCCGCTCGACTGGCCCCCCATCTCCTCGTCGTTGCGGCACGAGTGGGGCGGCAGGGAACCCGATTGGGAGGAAGAAAGCACGTTCACGATGTTGAAAGCTTGCGGGGCGAAGTGCGGGGGCGGCGAGCCGTCGTCGTCGGTCATGGGATCGTCGTCCATTTCGGGCAAAGTGTTCGAACTCGAAACTGAAACGAATCGAGGCGAATGAAAGCGGAAGACGGACGGGGAAATTGGCAAAAACACGTTTTCCCCGCGACTCTCCGCCGCACGCACCGGCCGGCCGGCAGGCGACCGGTGAAAATCGATAGACAGGAGTGCTCACAAGGTTCCCCTCCCACGTGTGCAGTCTCGCCAATTAACTTCCGATCGACGAGACCGGCGATCAGCTGGGAAGGAAGAACAACACCCAACATCCGCAGCCAACTCCCTCGCCCCACCCGACCGAAAGCCCCGCTCCTCTCCGCTCTGTCCACTTGCCCTCCGCTCCTCCCCGACGGGCGACGAGCGGAAGAAAAGCGGAGCGAAACGCGACTCGGAGCACGCGCTTTTCGTGTGTCGGTCGGAAGTTATTGACCACGAAGACGAATTGCTTTCTTTCGGTCCTCCCCTTTCTTTTGATTCAAAGTGATCAGAGAGGATTGATTGAACACGTTTATTTCCACTAAACAAAACACGAGTAATTAGAAGGTAGCCGTAGATCCACAAAGACACGTCCGGTTCACAGCTTGTTCGCATCGATGCCGAGCTTCTTCAATCGCTCCATCGCCCGAAGAACAGGGGGGAGTGAGCGATCGAAATAAATGGGCGCTCACCTTCGTGTGGATGTCCCGATCGTCCACGCTGATCATCGGCGCCAAGAAGGCCGCCTTGTACTGCTTGATGGCGTCGTCCTTTCGGCCCAAAGCTTCGTACGTGCGGCCCAAGTAGAAGTTGTTCGTCGAGCAGAATTGCGGCTGCAAGAACACTCGAGTGAAAGAAGGAAAGAAACCGAAGGCACGCACCTGAACGGTCTCCGCTCGCTCGAAGTGCCGAAGGGCCTCTTCGTGCGTGGATGAGGGCGGAGTGCCGTAGATCGCCTTGGCCACGAGTCGCATGTACGCAGGGAGGTCGGCGAAGCTGAAGTGCCAGATGCCTGCAAGCGGAAAGAATGTAGAAGGATCAACAATGGAAGGGAGGGTACCGAGAATCATCCAGGTCGTCGCGTCCAGCGGATTGAGTTCGATCGCCCGCTCCAAGTGGCGCTTCACATCGAGCGTCTTCCCCAGCTGCTCTTTGGAGCCGCCCAGTTCGCTCGCGTAGTTCAGAGTGATCGCGTACCTGCAACCATCGACCATCGAGAAATTCTTCTTCTTCACGATCACTCACCACTTGTTCGCTCCAAACGATCCCGACTGGGAGGAGTGCGAGAGCGCGCGTTTGGCGAAGTCCAGAGCTTCCGCGGCGAGTCGCTTCTTCTCGTCGGCATTCGCGGAGATCTTCGCCTGCTCGTAGACGACTCGGGCCAGGCGCCAGAGAATCTCCGGGTCTTCGGACTGACGATGTCGACGGAGCACCCCGTACGCGTTGTCGATCCTCAAACGAAAGTGATGAATGGAACAAGGAAAGAAGAAACGAACATGTACTGATTGTAAAAGGCATCGGCTTCCTTTACCACCGATTTCGCGTCGGCCTCCTTCTTCGTGGCCGCCGTGCCGCCGCCGCCGAAGAACGAGAGCGAGAGGCTGGTGGCCGTCCCGCCGCCCGTCAGCATCAGGAACGTCCGACGAGCGCGGCCGTTCTGCGCCTGAAAGTCGGCCGGAATCGAAGTGTAAATCGAACGAAAAACTCACGACGTTGGCGGAAAGCCGGCGGAAAAAACGGGGTCGACAGTTGGGCGATTCGGAAAACAGAGCGCATCTTCACTACGTTGTATCGAATTGATTTGGTTGAGTTGATTGTGGAAGAGGAAACCGAGCAGGAACGAGCGAAAAGTCGCCGGGAGAAGAATTCGCGTTTATTCGCGAAGAGGGTCCCAAGACGAAAGCCCCTGCACGCACGCCGGCCTACTCGCTGCCTTGGCATCGTGTTTGGCGAGGCCTTTCGCCCATGCGGCGGGCTGCTGCTCGCATTTTCTTGCTGCTGGAGTTTTGGACCGAACGGTCGAGAACTTCGAAATTTCGATGCCGTTCACTACGGCTTGTTCCGCTTTTGATGATCTCGTGGGTTTGTGGGGTTTGTGAAGCGCTCCTTCACGTCGGCGTGACCTCGCCGTGCCCTCTGATCGCGTCCTTCCCGTCCTTTGATTCCCTCTGTGCTTTCAGGAAACTTCTTCTCTGCTTCTGCTCCGACTCGACAACATGGGCCACGAGAACATCTGGCACGCGCACCCGAGCAAGTACGGCCCCGGATCGCGAGATTGCCGCATTTGTTCCAATAGCCATGGTAATTAACGCATCGTTCCATCATTCCAACGTTATTGATCGTTCTCTCGCTTCAGGCCTGATCCGCAAGTACGGCGTGTAACAGAATTTCTGTCAACGGGTCAAGCGCGAGTTTGGTCCCGCAGCAACCAGTCCACTGATTTGGCGAAGGATTCCTGATTTACTGCCAAACGCGTTGACTTTTTGCAGCGGGACTCCATTTGCGTTTGACCCGTTGACAATAATTTTGAAACACCAGGTACTCGCTGAACCTCTGCCGTCGCTGCTTCCGCGAGAACGCGCAGGCCATCGGCTTCAAGAAGCTCGACTGAACGCGTCGAATGAGTCCCTGATTGTCTCCGCTCTGTTGTTGTTAAACGAGTGTTGGTTTGATGAAATAAAGATTTGTTGATTCGACTTTGTTTCGGACTTGGCTTCAATTTGATTGTTTCGACTGCAACGCTTAGTCGAGCTCGTCGTACACTCGCAGCTACGAGGTGAACCCTCTTTTGCCACCGGGTAGCAAAAGAAAAGTGAACATGAGGAGAGCATCAGGGGTTCTTTCATTTGTCCTCGCGTCTTCGGACCGGCCGGACGGAGGACACGGTCGAGTTGGCGACCCGCTCGGGCAGCTTCATCCTCCTCGCCTTTACGGGGTGCCGCAAACTCATCTGCGATCCTGATCTGTCGCCCACCAACGAGAACAACCCCGACTACGGGCCGATCGAAAGCCGGAAAGCCCTTAAGCACGTGGCGTGCGGCAGGTACGAGGTGAGTGGTCCTGCGTTCGGTTCGTTCCTTTCTCTGTTTGTGTGCCGCTGGAGCGCTTTTCGACGAGGAGATGAACGCGGAGGCGGAACAACTCGCTTCCAACCAACCCTTCTGGACACAACCGGCTGATAGTTGGCGGCTCTTCGTGTTCCTTATTTTGTTCCCTTCCGATCCCTTGGATTGTTGAGCTTTGTTGCATATGATCGCAGTTTATTTGAACATAAACCTTCCGTCTAGCAGGCGAATGAAACAACTGAGTGGCTAATGGGTGGAATTCGCGAGCAAAACGAAGTCTCCGATCGGCGGACTCGCGCTCGTGAACGGCGAGGTGGCGGAAGAAGGAGACGTGGGCCTTAAGCCGTCTGCCCCGAACTTCCGCTCCGCGTTTTCGCGACTCCCATCCGGGCGCTCCATCTTCTGACTGCCGAAACTGACAGCGTTGTTCTCGTCCTTCTGTTTTGCTCCTCCTAAAGCATACAGTAGAGAAGGTTCATCGGGATGAGGTTCGTTAGAGGAAACAGCTGCCAGTGAGCAACTTTGAATAGCGGTGAACAAAAGCAGGAATGCGGACGAACAAGAACTGGGTGCAAGCAAAATGAAATCCACCCGCTGCTCTCTCGAAATCAGCCCTTATTTTCTGTTCGTTCCTCCCAACCCCTAGTTTTTCAGTTAGCTAAAGGAACAACTAACCGGTGGTGGGAGTCAGAGTAGTGATCGGGCACGGCGGACAGTCGTTGAGTCCCAAAGAACCGGGTTCTTGTTCGTCCAGCGAGCGTTTCGTCCGGCTGTTCTCGCAGTTCCGCTCGCAAATGGCTAAAGAAAAGCGTTTTTAATGGTTCAAAACATCTTCGTTATTCTGGGAGTTTCCTCCTCAAACGCTCTACTCACCCAGCTCTTTCTCCGTCCATTTCTTTGGATGAGAGTGCATCTCCGACTGCTGCATATCTTCAACCAATTGCTTGGCCGCTCCAGCGAGGATCTCCTCGATCTTCGGCGTCTTGACGGAGCTCGTGCCGTCGTCGTGCGCGTACGTGCTCTCTCGGAGTTCGCCGGGGTCGAATTCTTGCCATCCTTTTCCGTCGTCTTTGGCCACGTAGGTGTTCTCGGGAAGTTCGTAGGGGCCGAACTCTTCCCATCCCTTTCCATCGTCTTCGCTCACGTACGTGGAGCGCCTAGAGGACACGATCGGTTGGTCGTCGTGTACGAAAGAAACGACGGGCGGAGGTGTGTTCCAAAAGATCGTCGAGAGGCTGTTGGTTTGGACGGTGTTTTGAATCATTCCTTGCGGGCGGAAGAAGAACATTTGAGCGACACCAACGAGCCAGCAGGCGCTGGCCAGAAGGTAGCCGACGATCAAGGCACGAAGCCTCATGTCGTCCACTAAACACATTCGATGAATTCGCGTCGAGCACTAGCGATGAACACGTGAAAACCGAAAGTACACGCGAACGAACAGCAAGACGTTTGCCCACTCAACAAACCCAGTGAGTGCGGAGGGAAATCTTCGCATCACCGAAAAGTGGGGCGCCAGTACCCGCCCACTACTGTAAGCGCCCGTTTTCTTGTTTCCCACATGTACGACTGCTGAGAAACAGCTTCTCTGTCGTGCATGCCAGCGGTTACCGCACAGCTTTGCGCGATTGCGTAGAGCTACCTGACCACAGGTCGGCGTTTTTTTAACGACAACGACGACCTGCAAACTGCCCCAGCCGCCCGCTGCTTCCAACGGCTGCGATGTCCTCACTCAGCTGCGCGCCCTTCTCTTATATGGGCTTGAGAAACGATGCTGTGAATGAGTTTGGGACGAAGTTCACTGAACGTCAAACAAAACTGACCGGGCGGCCGCTTTTGCTTTCAATCGATCGTACTTCCTTTTCAGATTTTCCGTTCAGCTACCACAAAGCATGCTGAGTGAAAGCAGTTTATGCCACGAGCAACAAATAACAAGCAAGGACATAGAGGCAATCAGTCGAAACTGACGATGTCCTTTGTGTGGCTGCTCAAAAGTCGATCGCGAACTCGCCGTACGCAGAGAATACGGTCAGTTTTGCGTTCATGAGTCCACTCGTCGTCGTCCAATGCGACACTCTGTCAGCAATCCGCTTTTCGCGTTGAGTCGGGACTCATGCGTGACTTTCGTTCACCAATCGGCTGCACACCGCTGCGCTCGCCCTTATGGTTCTTTCGTTTATTTCTTTCGATATCTCGGGGTCGGTAACGTCCAATGCTTCGCACCCGCTCAATTGTTGAAACTTCGCCCACACGTGTGCAAACAGCGGAATGCCCGATCGCTCGTTCCCTACCGCCGCCCGCAGCCGCCGCTTCTCCTTTCGATCTGATTTTTCTGTTTCTGTTGTTTTTACTAGAAATTATAAAAAAGTGGATTTGTCTGTGCGTGTTTGTGAAAAGACGTCCGTTTCCTTCCGCGTGTTTTTTCCGCCGATCCATCATGCTTCATGAATGACCGATTGCTTGCAGATGGCCGAGAAGTTCGCCCGTCGCGGTTCCAAACGGGGTGGAGCGGCCAAGCTGGCCAAAGGCGGCGTCAAGAAGGCGAAAAAGCCGGCCGGCAAGGAGACGATCGTCCGGATCTCGTCGAAGAAGAACGTCTCTTTTGCCGAGGAGTTGACGCAGGACGAGGACAGCCGTCCGATCAAGAGCGTGGCCGACCTCTCGTTCTCTTCGGCCACCAAAGGGATCCTCCGCAAGCCGAAAGCCGTCCGGACGCCCGACTCGCCGCAGAAGGAGAATCGCGAGGAGCGGCCGACGGAGACGCCCGACGAGCCCATGGACGACGGGGCCGAGAAGCCGAAGTCGCTCAAGCGAGGCGCCCGTCCGAAGATCACCGTCAAGAAGTCCGTGAAGGAGAAGCTGCTCGCAATGCCCAAGAAGGAGCGGCGGGAGTTCATCCGCCAACTGCGCGCCCAGAAGCGGCCCGACTTCGCCGTCGTGCAGGACGCAAAGAAGATTTGGGAGAAGCTGCGGAGGTTTGTTTCTTTTCTTCCTCGTTGTTCAGTCACTTCTGTCTGCTTTCAGCTCAAAGACTCCCGCCGACACGAAGGAGGAGCTCGCTCAGAAGCTGTGGGAACAAGTGCGGAAGTCGGCCAAGAAGCTGATCTTCGCGCACGACACGTCGCGCATTTTCCAGTGCCTCCTCACGTACGCGAGCCCGCAGGTGCGCGACGAGATGTTCGACGAGCTGCTGCCCGAACTCATTCGAATGTGCCGCTCGAACTACGCGCACTTCTTCGTGGTCAAAATGCTCAAGCACAAGTACGTCCACCTTCCTTGCTTTCGTCCATTTCGTGCGTGTGTTCAGAGAGAAGCGGTATCGCGAAGTGATCCTGCAGGCCATCCGCGGCCACTGCGTCGCGCTCTTCCGCTCGAAGCTGGCCGCCAAGATCCTCGAGTACGTGTACAACGACGTGGCCACCGCCGCCCAGCGCTTCGACATCGTCAGCGAGTTCTACGGCAAAGAATACTCCCTCTTCAAGGTTCGTTTGCCTCATCAAAAGAAGGGGATGGAGTGTTCGCTTGCAGCAAATGGAGCGGAACGTCAAGTCGATCAAGGAGATCGAACACAAACACCCCGAAAA
Organism: Aphelenchoides fujianensis; assembly: GCA_024699865.1. Lineage (NCBI taxonomy): Eukaryota > Metazoa > Nematoda > Chromadorea > Rhabditida > Aphelenchoididae > Aphelenchoides > Aphelenchoides fujianensis. The sequence goes on along the minus strand of JAMPIO010000478.1, from coordinate 21,422 downwards.
GATCGAGTTGATCGTCAAGAACCTCGAGGGACCGCTGAAGTCGATCGTTGAAGGGTTCGTTCTTTCCTCACTGGTTTCCCATTCATTCGTTCGTTCGATTTCAGGGAGCAGCTGAAGCACTCGCTGGCCCACCATCTGCTGTGGAACTATTTCACGTACTGCACAAAGGCCCAGAAGGCGGAGATGATCGAGAGCGTCAAGGATCGACTGCCGGAGATCGTCCACACGCGCGAAGGGAGCGGAGGTCGCCATGGAGTGCATTTGGAACACGAACGCCAAGGACCGGAAGGTTCGTTTCTCGGTATCGGCCTTCCTTCAATTGATCACTTCGGTTTGCAGGAAATCCTGAAGACGTTCTCCGGCCACGCCGTCCAGTCGGCCAACGACCAGTTCGCCCGCCGCGTCCTCTTCGCGATCTTCGACAGCGTGGACGACACGGTGATCATCAACAAGAACATCACGAAGGAGTTGGCCGACAACGTGGCGGATCTCGTCTACGAGAAGTGAGCTCCACCTTTCCACTCCCCTTCCGATCACTTCGATTGCTTCAGGTTCGGCGTGTCGGTCCTCCACTACATCGTCGGGCCGCGCGACCCGCACGTGTTCGGCAAGACGGGACTCGTGGACCTGCCTGAAGCGAGGCGACGGCAACGAGCACTCGAAGAAGGACGCCGCCATTCCGCTACAAGGCGATCTTCGACGCCCTCAAAGGACGCTCTCTTGCCCTTCCTCGCGGCCAACATGCGGGAGGTGCTCACGAACAAGACGTCCGCCGTCCTCGTCCTCAGCGCTCTCAAGCCGCATGGTAAGCAACGAGCGGGAAGGGACGGGCAATTCATTTACTCCTTCCACTTGCAGACGCTGACGACCTCTTCGAGCGCGAGATCGACGACGAGCAGAAGAAGGCGTGTTTTGACGCGATCGCCGAGATGGCCAACGACGAGTACTTCCCGCACAACATGGAAAACGGAAAGGAGGGCCCTCCGCACATCCTGCAGGCCGGCCCCGCCCGCTTCGTCCTCAAGAGCCTCCTGCGGGTGGACGGGAAGCAGCCGACGGTCAAGCTCTCCGACTCGCTCGCCCAACTGCCCGCCGACCAACTGCGCCTGTTCTGCGCCCAGAACTCGGGCTGCTTCGACCTGCTCATGATGCTGCAGAGCGGTTCGACCGCCGCCCGTTCCGCCATCTCGGCGGCCATCAGCCAGAAGACGCTGGAGAAGAAGACGGCCACCTTTGTCGGGGCGGGCCTCCTGCTCGAGGAGCTGCGGAAGAAATGAGAAAACCCTCGATGTCTCCCATTGTTTGTTCCTCCCCTCTACTTGTTGTTGATTTTGGATTGTTGTCGATTGAGTTCAGGAAAGAAGTTTTGTTTGCTCGCGGGTTAATCGAAATAAAACGATTTATGTTGCCCCAACGGGAGGTGATCGTTAAAAGAATGAAAAAGAAGAGGGAACGCGTCCACCACTCGCCGCAGCGCCTACTTGCGTTTCCACGAGAAAATCAATAAAGCGAACGGTGTGCCACTCGGCCGACCGAACGCCCGGCTGAAGAGTCATCGCCGCTCCTCGCCGCTCGCTCTTAAGTGGCCGCTTGTTGATAAACAGCAAGCGAATTCTCATGTTTTTCACCTGCTTCCGTTCTTACGCACTCCTCAAATTGATTTCTGCGAATCTTTTCAGGACGACAGCGAAGATGTCGAATTTGAACGAGAACCCTTTCGCCGATCCGTTTGCGGCAAGTTCCTTTCGGATTGATTTGAAGCCAACTGATGCTCGTGTGTCTTTAGGATCCGTCGATCGCCCAGGCGACGAGCACGCAGCCGGCCGAGGAGTACAATCCGTTCTCCAACCAACCGGCGGCCGCCCGCCCCGTTGCCGCCCCCACGGTAATTTCTTCTTCATTAATTGTTGAATTCGAGGGCGTGGGAGGGATGTCCACTCGTTAATTGAGCGAATTGCCGTCCGTTCGGCGGCAGTCGGGGGTGCGCACGTTGGCCCAATGGCCACGGCCCGTCGACTATTGATTAATCGATACAACGGGCGGCCACACGCCGAGTGGCCTTTTTTGGCCCCCGCCAGCCCTCCAGCCCCTTCCGCCGATTATGCCCGTCGTTTAGGTCGGCGCCCCGCAACAGACCTCCGTGAACATGGACTCGGAACTCTTCAGACAGCAGGAGGAACTGCGGAAGCGCGAGCAGGACCTCCAGCGACGGCAGGAGGAGTTCGAGCGGCGCCAACAGCAGGGCGGCGGTGCGGCCGGCGGACGGGGACAAAATCCGCGTATGTCCACAATAAAATTAACTACGAAGTCGATCATTAGTTCCGCGAATTTAAGACAACTGGCCGCCGCTCCCCGCCTTCGTCCCGCTCGAGCCCTGCTTCTACCAAGCGAGTTCTCCTGCTCATTCTGTTTATTTCCGATTGGTTGCAGGACATCGACGTGGAGATTCCCGTCCAGTTCCAAGAGACCGTCCGTCTCATCTACAACGTCTACCTGGTCTACGTGCTGGCCCTGACGGTCAATGTGGTGGCCACCTTCTTCTACATGCTGATGGCCGGCGGCGGGCATCGGCATCCTGCTGCTTTCGGTCATCCAACTCGTCCTCTTCACGCCGTGCGCCTTCCTCTTCTTGGTTCCGGCCCGGTCTACAAGGCTTTCCGGTTTGCTCGTCCTCTTTGATTCGTCCATTCATGCTGGTGCTTGCAGGGATGACAGCTCCTTCAACTTCATGGTCTTCTTCTTCGTCCTCTTCCTGCACACGATCTTCTGCTTCGTTCAAGCCTTGGGCTTGTCGCAGTACGCGTGCGGCTGGTCGAACACGATCAGCGTGTTCAGGTTTGTGTTTCCATTCGTGCCCTCCCTTGTTGATTGTTCCTCCTTGTCCAGCCAACACATCTTCGTTGGACTCGTGATGCTTGTCTCGACGCTCGCCTTCACGGCCGCCTTCGGCGGAATGGCCTTCGGACTGCTGAAGGTGCACCGTCTGTACCGCGGAGCCGGGTTTGTCTCTTTTTTACAAGTCCATTCATTATCCTCTGTTGTCTTCCAGATTCACGATCGACAAGGCCCGCAAGGAGTTCTCCGAGGGCGTGATGTCCGACCGGAACGTGCAGGCGGCCGCCAACCAGGCGACTCGCGCCGCCGCCTCCCACGCCGCCTCGCAATTCACCCAAGGACGCTACTGATCGCCCACCCCCGCACCCTCTTCTTCTTCTAAATTATTCTCCACATCCGTCAAACTTCTTGTGTCTGCCGCCTCCAAATCTAACCAATCAGCTGGGATGTTCGTGGAATCCGCAGAGGTCACTTTTCGTTGATAAACTTGGGCATAATTGCCGCCTTCCTCCCTCCCGTACGCAACCCCCTCCACTGGCCGCTTCTTCGTGTGTAGAGAACGCCGTTTATTGCTTTTACGTAAGCCGCTCGGAATGCCGACCTTCTTGTGTACATGCGTGAATAAAACAAGTGAAGGAAGCGAGCGATCAGTGGTCCAGTCGGAGGGCCTCAATGCCGCCGGCCGGCGGGCTCCAGAAGAGGATGTCCAGCTCCTTCTCCACGCGCTCTTTGTCCGCCGCGTCCACGAGGGCGACGGCCGCTCCGCCCCAGCCGGCTGAAGAGTCCCGATTAGAATTGATTAGAATGGACATGAAGGAAACCAACCGCCGGTGAGGCGAGCGCCCTTGCATCCCACCTTCTTGCAATTTACCACGATTTTGGTCCAGTTCGGGACAGGTGCAGGCGTAGAGGTCGCGGCAGGAGACGTGAGAGTCGCATCCATGATCTCGCCCATCCTCTCCGAGTCACCCGCTTCGCACGCCTCCACGAACTGGTGAACACGCGCGCTCTCGGCGAACACGTGTTTCGCTCTCGGGTGGAGATGGAAGGTCTCCACTAAACGGGCGGTCATTCAAGGGACGATTGGAAGGGAGAACTCACTTTCTTGCGTGCTTCCGTTTCCGAGAACTCCCGCAACTCCTGATCGCTCGCTCCCAGTCCTTCGGATCTGCTCGCGGGAGTAGGGCGAGGGCTGGAGGAACTGTTCGACCATCTCCTCGCACTCGACCAGCGAGAGGCCGAGTTTCTCCTGGAAGTCCTTCAGACGACGAATCTCCTTCCAGTCGCCCTCTTCCGATTGTCCGTGCTTTCTTGAACAGGAATCTGAACGGAAGGATGAGAGAATGAGGGATCTTCTCGAGTACTTGGGCGGCGATCCGGCACTCGACCACGCGCTCGTTGTAGTGGGCGGTGGCCGCCTTGTTCGACTCGACGTTCGAGTGGAGGACGGCGAAAAGTGCGTTTTTCGGCAACTCGATCGCCCAAGACTTCAGTGGCTCGAAGTCGATGCGGAGGGCGGCGTTGTTCTCGGCGAGCGTGACCACCGCCTGGTCCATCCCGCCGCCCTCCAGCCCGACCAGCCGCTCGCACTTGATCGCCACGTTCGCGATGTCGTCCTGCAAACACAACAAAGGCTGATTGGTGAACGAGAGGAGCGAAACCTTGGAATAGCCGTCCAGCACCTTGCCGGTCATCCCGATGAGCGTCGTGAAAGACGACTGGCGCAGACCAGCGCGGAGCTCGAACTAAATGCCGGCCGCTGCTGGCACTTCGCCGTGCACGAGCCAGTTGAGGCCGCGGATCTCGTGCGAATTCAGGTGATCTTTCGCTCCTTGGAAGCCGGAGAGGACGTACCTAAACGGAAAGCAATGAGCTTTTGTGCCTTCGGTTTCGTCCACTAACCCCCACCACTTGGGGTTCTTGCACCCCGTCCACTCCTTGCGGACGTCGAAGATGTGCTTCCTGGAATCCACGGAACGATTAATCGGCCCGCCCTTCCGTCCACTCACTCGTATTTCTCGTTCGTGTTCTCAAGGACCAACTCCTCGTTGTCGTTCGGCCCGAACGCCACGTAGATGCTCTGGGCGGTGGCCATCGGCAGCACGCCGTAGCCGCTGTAATCCACGTGCTCACCGATCAGGTTCACGCGGCCGGGGCATCGCACGATCCACTCGGCCGGTTGGCCGAATCGCTTCTCGAATTCGGCCGTCAGGAAGGCCCGCTTGAAGTGATCGTCGCCCATCGGAATGAATAACGAGTGTTGTTGCTGGGCGAAAAAACAGACGGCGGGCGGGCGGGCGGCGAGCGGCAGCAAAAGCGAGCCCTTTCCTTCCGCCTCGCGAGCGATGAGCGGGGCCGCCGATTACAATGCGGACACCCAGCCGCCTGTTTCTTTATTTGCGAGTCCAATCGGGAGGCGTAAACTGCGGGAGGGCGGCGTTTGAGGTTTCAATCAAACCATTGAATTCGAAATGAAACTCTCGAGTTTGCAATGCGGGTGCCGTTGTAACAAGAGTCGCAGATCGGACGAAGTGATTGGTCCTAATTTATTTACACGTAGAGGACGGGGGAAATACTGTGGGAAACTGGAAGTGAGTGGACGATCATCAACGGAACTCAATCGTCGATCGGAGCAAATTGAAGCGCTCCGGAAGACCCGCAAAAGAAGAAGAAGAAGCGGAGGGCGACCCGTCAGGATTGTTCGAAAGAACGGTCTCGTTGTACACGCGGGTGGGGTCGTCCTTTTCGGCCTGCAACTCGCTCGAATGAATGAATGGATTGCACGTGCTAAAGAACAACCTCGCGCCCATCCGGCTCCTCGTCGTCCGCCAAGAAGGCGGGGTTGTGGCACTGGAATTCGCCCACTTCGTCGTTCGGAGGCTCTTCCTCCAGCATCCGTTCGTGTTGGAACTGCTTGTGCCCTTCGGCATGCCTGAACACTCGATTGAACGCCTTAGGCGATTGAAAGAAGCGTACCGTTGCCGTTTGACTGCCCGTAAGATACGCGATGAAGACGAGGACGAAAAAGGCGAAAGCAAACGGGATCCAGACGAGCAGGACACGACGGGCAGGAAGAGCCCTAGATCTCTTCTCTGTTGTCCCGTCCAACCGTTGATCACACCGCGGCCCGTACTGTCCCTCCCCGCACACGCAATACGGAAATCCGTCGGCCACGCGGCACTCCGCTGCCGTCCGCGCAGAAGTGCGAGCAGTCCGGCTGGTCGCAAAGCAATCCCGCGAAGCCGTTGAAACACACGCACTCGTAGGTGATCTTCGCTTTTGATGCTCCCGTAGCAGTGGCCGTGTGCACACTCCAGCTCCTTGCAGCTGGTTGCCGTGTAACGAGCGCAACTGCAAGAAGGCGATGATCAACAACCAAAGGCTTTGCGTCAACTTACCTTTGATTTCCGTGTTCGTCGACCACCATTCCAATGCCCGGCGGACAGCGACATTCGGCCGCCCCCTTCGTGCTCAAAACGCACTGCCCACCGCTGCACCCGCCCTCGCAACGGGTGGACTGCTCGCAGCGGTCGCCTGTCCGTCCTTCGGGGCACGTGCACTTCCAAACGTTCGAATGGTCGTCCATCGTGCACTTCGCTCCTTGGCCGCAATGCTCCTCGCAAGGGACTGCCGTCTCGCACCGTTCGCCCTTGAAGCGAGTGCCGCACAAACAGCGATGATGGGCGTCCCCGTCGTTCGTTCCACTCGCTTCCAAATGCGCACACACGCCTGCAATCAACACTGATGCTTGTTCAATTGCCTTTGGTGGTCGAACCTCCGTTCAAGCAGAAGCCGGAATGTTGGCGGCAGAAGTCCAACTCGCAATTCTTTCCCGCGTAGAACGGCGGACAGTGGCAAGAGGCCCGCGCCGATCGTCGCGTTCCGATCGCACTGGCCGCCGTTCAAACAGCGGATTTCCGAGCACTCGTCCACTTCGCACTCGAGCCCCGAGTAGCCGGTCGGGCACGTGCACGCGCTTTTGTCCGCATTGCAGAAGCCGCCGTTCGTGCACACGAGCTCGTGGCCGTCCCTCGAGCGGCAGTTCTCGCATCGAAGTCCGCTGAAGCCCGGCAGGCACTCGCAGTGGACGCCGTTCGAAGCCGAATGGCAGACACCGCCGTTCTTGCAGAAACCTTTGCATTGCTCGCTCTAAACGAGACGGATTAAAAAGACGCGCAAAGTGTTGTTTGCTCACCTTCTGATCGCACTTCGCTCCCACCCATCCGAACTCGCAGTCACAAATCGGGAGCTCGGTGTAGTGGTCGATGGTGCACGTCCCGTGTTTGCACCCGCGCGCACACTTGTCGACTTCGCAACGATCGCCCGTGAAAGCGAGCGGGCACGAGCATTCGAACTGATCACTCGTTCCGTTTTGGAGTTGGCAGGTGCCTGAAGGCAAACGATCATTCCAGCCATTCATCGTTGCTCGCTCACCTCCATTCAAGCACTCTTTTGTGCACGTGGGCGTCTTCTCGACACAAAACGCCCGTCCAGCGGCATCCATTCGGCACTTCTGCGTGCAGTTCAACTCCACCGCCCGTCGAGTGCACTCGTCCTCGCCGCACTTGACCGAATCCTCCGCGAAGATCGCGAGGCCCATCGGATGGTCGAGGAGGTGGCCGCGGATGGTCGCCATCTCGCCGCTCTGTTTGTCCATCGAGTGGACGGCCACCGAGCTCCAGTCCGTGAAGAACAGGTGGCCCTCGTAGACGGCCAGCCCGAAGATGTGGCCGATGAAGGCGGTCTCGTTCGACTTTTCGAAATCCCAAACGACCTCCCGCTCGCTCCCGTCCTCCTCCATCCGCTCAATCTTCCCAGGCGGCGTCTGCCCAGTAGATCTTCCGGGAGGAGTGATCGAAAGCGACGGCGTTTGGCGTCCGGATGTCCGTTTCGATCAACACGTCCCGCTTGCCGCTCTCCAGATCCAAGCGTTCGATCTTCGGGGCGTCTCGTCGCCAGTTCGTGAACACGAGCGTCGAAGTGCAGGGATTGACGGCGAGTCCGCGGACAGCATCTTCTCGTTCGAGCGGGAAGGACGGACTCCGGCCGTTTGGGGTTCCCGATCGTCTTCACGTCCGCCTTGAAGAGACCGCCGAGAGCAGCGAAGTAGAGGACTTGATGGCGTCCGTCGTACGCGAGCCCCTCCACCTTCTTCACGCCGTCCACGACCACCGAGCTCGTCGTTTGGTTGAGCGTGACGGCGACGATTCGGTCCATTTGGACGTCCGAAACGTACAGAAACCGGCGCTCTTCGTCGGCGGCGAGGGCGACCGGCGCGCGGAAGAGCGAGGAGTTTCGGATCGGCTGGAGGACCTCCGCTTCTTTTCGGTTCAACTCGCCGTTCACCGACAGCTTCGAGGGCTCGTCCTTGTCGATTGTGGGGGCAAACTCGACGGACGCCCCGTGCACGTAGGCGATGAACGAGGAGAAGCGGTGACACGAACGGCCGTCTGCGCCCAATTGCGAGTACGCGCATTCGCACTTCGCCTTGTCGTCCATTTCGAAGCAGAACTGCTCGCAATCAGCGGTCGCGCACACACTCACGGCTTCTGTAAAGAGGAAGTGAGTGGACGAGAACGAAGTGGCGGCAACTCACTCGCCGCGTCCGGCTCGTCCACTTGAATTGAGATCGCTGCAGTCGGCAATCGAGCGACGAGTTCTTTCTGCTCGTCGGTCGTCGAATTCACGTCCTTCCTTCAACGGAACTCTCCACAACTGCTGCCGAGTTGCGAAGTAGAGGAACGAGTCCAAAGAGTTGGAGTGCGGCCCGACGGCAATCGAATCGTAGGAAACGAGACCGCTTTCCGTCCGGTTCTGCATCCCCGTCCAACGAGTGGCAAGTTCCCGGAAGTCGTAGTCGAGGATCGAAATGGAGCCGCCGAACGGGAGCAGGAGCAGCCGCCGGGTGCGGGGGTCCACGGCGAGGTCGGAGATCGAGCGTTTGAGCGGGAACCGCACGACCTCGCTGCCGTCTAGTCGACTTCTTCGAAGAGCAAACGTCGACTTCCAGAAAAGGTAGCTGGAAGAATGGACTGTAAACAAAGATCTCCTTTGTTCACAACGCACCCGTTCTTCGAATCGACCCGCAGCGACTCGACGGTGTCGTTCGTCGTGACGTCGTCTTGCGCAAGTCCGCAAACTCGGGATTCAAAACGACGATCATCCCTCTGGCGGTCGGGTAGAGGGCCTGCTTCTTCCGGAAGGTGCCCACGTACACAAAGCCCGAACGGCCGTCCACCGCAACACTCGTGAGGCTGAAGACGCCGCCGTCCATCAGCTTGCTGCTCGTCTTCGTCTTCCAATCAAACGACCACAGTTGATTCGGACGAGTGAGGATGTAGAAGATCTGCAATCGATTGTTCAAACGAGTACACAAAGAATGATCTATGTACCTTTCCATTGCCCAACGCAAAATAGCGAGGCTGTGGTTGGTTGTTCCACTCGGAGCTCAGCTGGACGGCGGAGAGTTCGGCCGAGCGGTTCGTCGGCTTCACGATCCAGTGGAGATCGCCGAGCGAGCTGAGCATCAGCAGGCGATCTCTCGGCAATTCGCACTGTCCCGTTTCGTTCGAAAGGAGGAAGCTGTCCGCACAGAAACAACGGCGGGTGTCCGAAACCCGCAGGCAGAAGTGGTCGCAGTTCAGCTTCAAGCACTGGGCTCTCGTCTCGGTCTCCAGCTCGCGGGCTCGGGGATCTCGGAGCATCAGCTTCATCGAGACGAGGCCACGGACGTCGTCTCGGAGCGGGCGGCTCATGTTCGAGAGGTGGCCGTTGATCAGCAGGCGGCCGGTCACACTCGCGTTCTGCCGGTCGTAGAGGAGGAATTCCTTCAGTCGAGCGTCGGAGGCAACCAGATCGACATTTGAATTGGTGGCCGTTCTCATCTGCACGGACTCCAGCTTCATGGTCGTCAAATTCAGCGAGTACGTGATGTTTGATGCCGACCAGAGGAGAACGTCCGTGCCGTAAGCGGTCAGCGAGTGGGCGTCTTGGAGGGTGTCCGGATCGGAGATCTTCAGTTCGGAGGGCTTCCGGCCGTCGGCCCCGCACTGCAGAAGGCGGGGGTGGTGGGGTTGGAGGCCGCGGTCCAGCCAGTACAGGCGGCTAAAACAAGAACGAATGAGAGCTCTCTGATCTCTTTCAGCTCACCCGTCTTTGTACACGAGATCTTTCGGCTTCCTCAACTGCGAGAACGTATCGGAAGTGAGGAGTGTGCGGACGACGCCGCCGTTGCTGACCACGCGGATTTTTGCGGCTGCCCAATCCCACGTCGAAAAATAAACGTTGCCCTCCGCCTCGTCCACTGCGATTCCGAAGCAGTTCGGGGCGTCTGTAAGAAGGAAATGCAGGAGAAAGAAACGATGGACTACTCACCCGACTTGACGACAATCCGAGGCTCTGTTCTTGTTCCTTCTCGCAGGGAGAAAGCGTTGATGCTCTCGAGCACTCCGTCCGCCCACAAGACGGTGGAAGTGGCCGCGTTCACCCCGATCGCCGTGATGTTCGAAGCGGGGCCGGTGGAGAGGAGCGGGAACACGACGCGATTCGGATAGTCGCTGTCCACGGCTGTGATCGCGTTTGAAGTGGCCAGCAGAAGTGTTTGGTTGATTGCTGCAAGGAACAAAGGGTTCATGAGTCAACAGATTGAGAAGAGAACGCACGATAGCATCGGGTGGGATCGGCGTGGTGCTCGAGAGCGAACAAATGGGGACACGCGCACTTCCGCTCATTTCTTTCGTTCAGCAAGCACAAGTGCGAACAGCCGCCGTTGTCCGCACACGGATTTTGCGGAGGAGTCGGCTGTCGAGAGGAGTGGACGACTTTCAGATCGAACGGTTGATTGAGATTTTCTTTGGAGAGAACCTCGATGTTCGAACCGTTGAACTTGTTCGCCTGAAAGAAGGAACATGAATGCTTGAACAGGAGTGTGCACTCGCTTTGTAGAGCGACCGACTGCGCCAATCCGTCCAGAAGACGTGCTCCTCGAAGGTGGTGATCGCAAATGGGTGGGCGAGCTCGTTGCCGGGCGAGTTGCGCAGAACGAGCCGCCGATCGCCGCCGTCGTACCGGACGCTGTGGATCGAATCGCTCTTTGCGTCAATCCAGTAGAGCCTTTCGGCGAAGTAATCGCAAGTGAGGCCGTTGGGCCAACCGCCCGTCGGATCTTCCGTGCGGATCGAGACGAGAACACGGCGGTCCTCTCCGGCCATCGTTGCCCGTTCGATGCGGGGGTTGCCCTCGTCCCACAACGTCCAAAAGAGCAGCCCATGCGTCGAATCAAGGGCGAGTGCTCGCGGATTTTGCATCCCGCCGTTCACGACCGTCGCCGTCATGCTTCCGTCAAATTTGGTCACTTGGATCTGCTTCAGCATCGAGTCGACCCAGTAGACACTCCGGCCCATCCAATCCACGGCCAGGCCCTCGGGCGTCCACACGCCGTAAGTGACGATCGCTTCGATGTCTCCGAGCACTGAAGAGAACTCCCGTCTTTTTGCTTTCCGTTGAGACACACCTCCATGCTTCAAGCGGGCACGAGTCACTTGATCGGTGGAGATGTCCGCCCAAAAGAGCAGCAACGAATCGTCCGAGTGGTCGAAACAGTAGTCGAGAGCGACCGTATTCTTCAGGTACGAGAGGAGCGGCAGGGATTCTCCGACGTTGTCATCGGCCAGATGCGTCTTGTTCTCCTCTGTAACACGCGGAGATTTATGCAGCTCCTTCCCCTTCGCCCACCTTCTTTGTGATCCAGCCGGACCAAACGGATGCTGTAGCGGTCAGTGAACAGGAGAAATGGAGGGTCCGTAGCGGTCGATCGGCACGTGGACCCGTCCGCCTGCAGTTGGAATCCTTGCGCACAGGTGCATCTTGGCTCTCCGCCCAATTCTTCGCATTGCTGACTGCACGCACCGAACGAACAGCCGCCCTCAACCGTGTCGTTGAGGAAGGCGGTGAGGTTGGCGGCATCAAGCACTAAAGCCACAAGGACAATAGATTTCATTCAAGTGTCGTTTGATTACCGCACGCCAGATCGCCCACCTCGCATTCAGCAGTAGCACTTCCAAGTTGAAGCAGCGAGAAGACGACCAGAAGGAGCGACCGCATGGGCGCTGGACGGCGGCATCAGTCGAGCAGCAAGACGGAAATTCGAGCCGAACGCGCGGACATCCCGAAGATTTCTCCTCTAAACTCGTCTTTTTACTTCGTTCTAATCCCCGATGCATCGCGCAATACGAACGAGTGGACACACTCGCGAACGAACGGCGGATTTGGCCCACAATTCTCGGGCCATAAGCAGCGAGCAGGAAGAATTAATTATGCAAATTGAGGGCCCTCGGATCACGGCCCGTCCGCTCATTAGAGCGCCTCTTGACCTCGGCGAACGCCCGCCCGGCGGCCGAACGGAAACGCGTAAATCACTCGCCGCCTCAAAAGAGCCCGCCGCTCGCCCGCCCGCCGGGTTCCCACTTGTTCTAAGCGGAAGGGAAAACAAACGGGAGAACGGGAGCGAGATGAGCCGAACGGATCTCTTACCCACATCAAACCCGCCCGCTCTCCGTTCGACTGAACGGACGAGCGGCCGGTAGTCGCGGGGACAAAAGAAAGGAGTTCAGTGGCCGGAGAGCGGAAAATCCGCGGCCGCATTTCGATTCTTTCGGACCGGAAGGAAGCAGGAGGACGAAAAGGAAGAGAACGGCGCGTTTGAACGAACAACGGCGCCGAGCGGCCGCTTGGCAGTGCGGGGCACGAGCATTCCAATGCTCGCCGGAGCGGAGGGCGGGCGCCAAATTGGAGTGACCGTTGAGCGAAATCCCGGAGATTGCGGCCGGCCGGCCGTCTTCTTTCTTCTCCGGCCTGCGGATCCCGAAACAAAGCCACGCGGCGAAGTGGAGCGCGCAAGGGGCGCCTGGACAAAAGCGAAGCCTCACGCTCTCTTCCTTTCACCCGCGCGGATGTTTGAATCCGCCCGACTGCCCGCCGATTGGAATCGTCGCTGCCGGCCGCCCGCCCGACGCCGAGCCCAATTATCGCCCCTTCCGACTGCGGGGCGTTCGCGGCGCTCGGCCATGAACCCAGTGAATTATTGACTCTCGTTTCAATCGACTGCGAAAGGAGCGAGTTGTTCGGAAGAGTTGCGCGTTTCCAATCGACTTCACTCCTCTTTTCGTTCCCTCCTTCCACCCGCCCGCCTGCTCGCGCGCCCGGTTTGACGACGAGAACACGGGGCGAAGGTCGCCGGAGGGAGGAGGCGAAAGAACTTCTTTCCGTTTTGTTTATTCCGCCCGTTTGTTCTCAAGCAACAACGACTAATGTGATTAGCGGGAGGAGCGACAACAGACAAAAGTCGACCGAAACTCCCGTCTGTCCGTTGTTGAAGAGCGGAATCGTGCGGGAGTAGTCGGCGGACAGGGCTTGCGCCTTCCACCGTCGATCTCTCCACTCGAACTTGTGAATGAGCAGACGACTGCGGAAGCAGCCCAACTTCCATCTGCGGGCATCCGTCGAGTTGCCGGCCGGCTCGAGCGCTGGACTCAGCGGAGAGGCGGCGTAGCCGACGGCCGAATCGCCCGGCTGGAGGACGAGGCGGTCGCTCACGAAGAAGAGTTGGGGCTTCGGATTGCCGCAGACCTGCAACGAAAAGAACGAGTGTCCAGTGAAAGCACGAGAACTCACTTCAATCTCGACGAATCCCGCCTCTCCTTCCCTCGTCTTCTTGTCGATGACTGCGAACTGCTCGCCCAATCCGACGACTTCGATCACGCTCTCCGTTCTGCAAGCAGCCCACTCCTCTACCGCTTTTCTCTCGCTGCTCACCCGTAGATCAACTCGTCCTGGAAGTTCGTTTGACAGCGATACGAACCGCTCAAACTCGGCGAGCCCCCGCACGTGGACGTCGTCCGGTGTTCGCCCAACGCACTGGCGTTGCACTCGTGCTTTTGGTCGGTGGTGCAGGGGGCGGTCGTCCAGTGAGTGGCGCCCTTCGGTTTGAACTTCCAGTGGACGTGGACTTCCGTCGGAAGGGACAAGAACGAACATTCGAGTTCCAAATGGCCCTTGTTTAACTGAAAACAACACGTGGGCGCGTGGAGAAACGGAAGGATTGCTCACATCGTAGAGGCCACTTTGAGCTTCGTTCTTCTCCATCCACGCCCCGCACGAGTTCTCCTCCAGACACCTGCCCGAACATTCCGGCGGTTTGTGAGCGAAAACAACCGGAAGGAAACAGACGAGAAACGAAAGGAATTTCATGCCTTTCGATTGCACACGCAGACGAACCGCATTCTTTCAACCCGGAGCTTCTTATCAAACGGCCGCCTTTCTGCTCGGCTAAGAGAGTCATCGAATTTATTTTCTTGTGAACACGCGTTCTAATTGCACAAAGGTGAAATGTGGAGGCAGGACCCGTTCAACGAATGGAACACCGGAATGGAAGCAACACCCAGAAATCACTGCCGTTCATCCATACGGGTAGATTTCTCGCAGCCAGGGACGCGGAATGTAGCGATCGTTGCCGTCGAAGCGCTCGAAGTACTTGGAAATGAACGGGTGGATGACCGGCTTGTCGTACGCCTCGATGTTCTCCTCCACGATGTAGCCGGCTTGCGGGATGTGCCGGTCGCGAGTGTCGATCAAAGCGAGGTAGTTCGGCTGTTCGGCCACTTCCTGAAGCTCCAATGACTGAAGTGAAAGAAAGAGAACGACCCACGGTCCGTCCGCTGTGCACCTCCTCGAGCCACACTTCCGGCGCTCGCATTCTCTCGTCCCAACCGACGATCACCGCCCGGTAGCCCGACTCCTGAATACGCTCACTCAATAATCGTTCTTTACTCGTGCACTTGCCTTGTGTTTGATCACTTGTCCCACCTTCCACTTGACGGTCGGCGGTCGGGGATCTCGCGGAGTGGTGGAGGAGGCGTAGTATCCCTTGTTCAACGTGAGCCCTTCCTCTTGCAGGGCGTCAGAGAGGAACTCGTTGTACTCGCTCTCGTCCAACTCCTCGCCGTGTTCTTCGGGCAGTTCGCGGGGCACGAACCATTGCCCGATGAAACGATTGGCCCGCAGCGTGTCCAACAATCTGAACAGAAATAAACGAACGAATCTTCGAAGCTGCACTCACTGGACCAAGTGGAACTTCAGTTCGCCGCTCGACTGGGGCGAAAGGAGGAACTGGAGCGGAACGGAAATAAAGAGAACGGTAAGCGTAAAAACCGCCAGTCGATCCACCATTTTGCTCGCGAATGATCGAAAGAAAGCCACTCCAATCAACCACAAGCCAGAGCTGACGCCTCTTGGCGTAAGGTTGCAGTTGGAGACGAAGGGCTCCGATAGTCCCGATTTTCACCTTCGAGCGGGTGTTTCATCGTCCTTTTCCGTCTCAGATGATCGGCTTTGAATGATCCTTCGATTTCGAGCCTTCCAGTCTTTCAGAAGCGGTCAGTCACTTCTTTTCTCTAATAAACCGAATGCTTTTTTCCTTCAGCAAGTCGCTGCTTGAGTGTGCGGGCCAAATACGATGAGCTGGTGCAAAAGAAGGAGTTGCAGGCGGGAGATCGCTTCCAAGCATGTTTTTAACTATTTCCTTGATCTTTTCGTTGCTCGTTTAGCTCGAAGTCGTGCGCGAACTGGACCGCCTGAAGCAGGAGGTAGAGGAGTTCGTGGAGAAGAAGGAAGAGCAGAGAGACGTCTCCTTCTTGTCCAGACTGCTCGGCAAACCGAAGGAACACGCGATCCCTCCGCCGAAAGGCGTCTACATTTTTGGAGCGGTTGGCGGAGGTTCGTTCTTTCTTTCGTCCTTCTTTTCACCCTCTTGTGCATCCAGGAAAGACGATGCTGGCCGACTTGTTCTTCGACTGTCTGGACGTGCAGCAGAAGAAACGCGTTCATTTCCACAAATTCATGCAGGACTTCCACCAACGTGAGTGCCCACCGCTTCCGCCTGCAATCCGTGAGCAGATCTGCACCAGTTGAAGCTCCAGCGGCCGGCCGTCCACGTGCTCAGCCGCGACCCCTCCGACCACGTGCCGGAGATCGCCCGCCAGACGGTCAAGCAGGCGGCCGTCTTGTGTTTGGACGAGTTCCAAGTGACCGATATCGCCGATGCGATGATCCTCAAGCGCCTGTTCACTGAGCTTTTTCGTTTGGGGCTCGTGGTCGTGTGCACGTCCAACCGGGCCCCGGACGAACTCTACAAGAACGGACTCCAGCGCCACCAATTTGTCCCCTTCATCCACCTGCTCAAGAAGAAGTGCGTTGCGATCAGTTTGGAGTCTGGCAAGGACTACCGGCTGGTGAGTGTTCCGTTCAGTCCGTTTAGTTCTCGACTGCGGTTCAGGAAGGAAAACGAGCGGACGTTCCCACGTACGTGCTCGTCGATGAAGACGGAAATGCCGCGCTGGACGTCCTCTTCAAGCGGCTGGTGGCTGCGGAGAACGACAGTGAGCTCATTCCTCCACTTATCCTGATTACTCGTGACTTTCAGCCGTCCGCCCGAAGACGATCAGCATCCTCGGTCGAACGCTCCACTTCTCGAAGTGCTGCGGACGCGTTCTGGACGTGAAGTTCGAAGAGGTGGGTTTTGCACGTGTCTTCTTTCATTGCGAGTCGTTCAGCTGTGCGATCGACCGCTCGGGGCGACCGACTACTTGGCCATTGGTGTGTGCTTTCAATCGACAAACGAGTGAACGTTCATCTTCAGCTCGCGTGTTCCATTGGGTTATCCTTCGAGATGTCCCCGTCCTCACGAAGTCCAACCTGGGAGCCGCCAGACGTTTCATCACGCTGATCGACACCCTCTACGACAACTCGGTGAGTGGAGGCAGAGGGCGTTCTCATTCCTTCTCGCTTTTCAGATCCGAGTGGCCATCAGTGCGACCGTCGATCTCCGCTCCCTCTTCCACATCGACGAGGACGCCTCCGAACTGTCGGACAGCCAGCGGACGCTCATGGACGACCTGGGCGTGAAGGCGGGCGACGAGGCGGCTCAAGCGAACGTGTTCACGGGCAGCGAGGAGCTGTTCGCCTTCGACCGGACGGTCTCTCGCCTGCACGAGATGCAGACCGCCGCTTACGGGAAGAAGTCGAAAGCAGGATAGGGCGAGAGATTCTTTTGTTCCGCGTACCGTAGTTCTCATTTGTTAGCGAATAAACGCCGGTTGATTACTTCGTTTTTGGATTCCGAGTGCATCGACCGGAAGACGTGAGTACGCGAACATTCCACTAATCCGCCGGCCGGGCCGTCGGGAATCTCGCGGATTAACGGGCGGGCGGATGAGGACGGCGGGCGGTCGGGGGTCTTGCGGACGTGAACGACGAGGAGGTTGATGGTGGGGCTTCTGCTCGTCGCTCCTTGCGGCTGCAAGAGGAGGGAAGACGAGCAAACGAGTTTCTGCGCGCTCCTCCGCTTTTTGTTGTTTCGTTCGATCGCAGGTGACGTTCGACGAGGAGCGCGTGGACACGCGACGCGCGGCGGTCAGCGGAGGTGCGCGGGAGTAAGCGGAAATCGCGCTCTTCATCAACACCCGCCCGCCGTCCGCCTTTTACGTCAATCGAGCGCGCTGACCTAATTCCCCTGCCCGCTTGTTCCTCTTTTGGCCCACGGGCGGTCGTCAGTCGCTATCTCGAGTTCCGTTCGCTCGCCGCCGGCTGCTGATAAGACGGGCGACACCCGCCCTCCGATCCGCTCCTCTCTTCCGTTTTGGGCCTCGAGCGGGCGGTCGGAATTTCAGCATCCGCCCTCATTTTCGTTCCCTGTCCTTTGTTCTCACTTCTCCTCTTTCCGATGTCCTCCGCCGCCGATGGCCTCCGACACGAGCCGCTCAGACGGGCCAAGGGACTCCCGAATGCGATCGGCAGTCAACCCGCCGCCCACCCACTGCTTTTCGCCTCCTCGTCCGCCAACTCCTCTCTTTTGAATGCAGCCGTCCGCCCGGAGCCCGCCGACTCCAGCTACTCGGATTCCTGCTACTCCAGCGAGCACGAGGTCCTCTCGCGAGAGCCCAGCGACAGCGCCTCCCTGATCGACCAGACGGCCGCCGACCTTTCGGCCAAGTGCACGTTGAGCAATGAGGAGAGCCTTTTGTTCTCCTCGTTGAGTGAATTCGCACAGAAGTTGGGCTACAGCGACGAGCACCTCCAGCTTGTGCTCGAGAAATTGGGACCGAATGCCGAGCAAGTGGGTGCCCTTTCGCTGGCCTTTTGCAAGGATGATTGCAGAACGGAGTGCTCGCCGAGTTGATCAAACTGGGCAAGAAGCCGCCGAGCAGGTCGAGCGTCCGTCCCAATCGCCGCAACTCGACGAAGCCGCCGCCCACCGTCACGTTTAACTCGGCCGCCCCAATGGCCTCTGAGCGGCAGTTGCGGCCTATCGTGATCGACGGCTCCAACATCGCCATGACGTCTGTCTTCGTTTGTTCGTTCTTTTCAATCGATTGTTGCAGTCACGGCCGAAAGACGGTCTTTTCGTGCCGCGGTGTGCGGGATTGCGTCGACTTCTTCGTTCGGCGTGGCCACTCGGAGATTTTCGTGTTTGTGCCCAAATTCTACCAAGAAACCCCCCGGCCGGACACTCCGATCGCCGACCAAGTGCGTTTGCGGATGCTTTTAGTTCATTACTGGTTGTTGCTTGCAGCACTTGCTGTTCGAACTGGAGAACGAGGGCCGATTGATTTGGACGCCGTCGCGGCGAGTGAACGGCCGCCGGATTGTTTGTCACGACGATCGGTGGGTTCTTTCGGTCAGCGAGTGTACACTGCGAGCTTTCAGCTACATCCTGTCGACTGCCTACGAGAAGAACGCGGTGATCGTGAGCAACGACGAGTTCCGCGATTGCCTCCGCGAACACCCCGAATACAAGTCGATGCTCGCTCAACGCCTTCTCATGTACTCGTTTGTGGACGGAAAGTGGGTAGAGGCGTGGGAGAAAGAATATTAAACGGGCGTTCAGATTCGTGCCCCCGGAAGACCCACTTGGTCGCCACGGCCCGAAACTCGACCGCTTTCTGGAGATCCGCCCGCACTTCGGTCTGCAGCCCTGCCCGTACGCCAAGAAGTGCACGTGAGTAGCGAGATCACGAACCGAAATGACTGGCGATCGTTCAGTTACGGAAACAAGTGCAAATTCTACCACCCCGAGCGGAACGGGCAGCATTTGAGTGCGACCGAACGTCTGATGCATCAGAATGCGCAGAAACAAACCCTAGCAGCTCGTAAGGTCCCCTATTTTCTACTCATGCTCGTCTTCTTTTTGCAGGAGCGTCGATCGGAGCGGAAATCAACTCGTATCAATCGCCACCCACCTCCCACTCGAATTTGCTGATGTCCGGCGATCCGCACGCGCGGGTGATCCGAACGCAAAGTGCGACGGGTGCCCTGAACGGGCCCTTTTTCGTAAGTGATCTCTTCCTCTCGGGAACTCGAGGAGTGTTCAGGCAACAAACCAGCAGTTCTCCCCGCCCCAACCGCCCTCCAATCTGCTACCCGTCCCGCTGGGCTACGAGCCCGCGCACTCCCTCCAGCATCCTCAATTGAATCGACACACGTCCGCGCCGCTTCGAGTCACGAACAACGTCCACGAGCAGACCAGCGGACTTCCCTCTTTGTTCTCCGATTGGACTCCTGCTGCTGACGTGCGGGCGTACTCCGCCTTGAATTTGCACCAGCAGCCGGTGGAGAGTTCGGTGTGGAGCGCGGAGAGCTTCGCGCCGTCTCGCTCGATTTGGAGCGACGGCGAGTTTTCGTTCGGCGCTCCGCAGCCGCTGGAGACGCCCGTTCAAAGGTTGGAGGCTGACTCCTTGTGTTCCTCTTTAATTCCTGCTTGCAGCAACTCGGAAGAACGGCAGCGTTTGCAACACAACCTCTCGCAAATCTTCCCGCCCTCGTCGGTCGCCGCCGTCCTCAACGCACACCCGAACGAGACAAACGCCCAACGGCTGTGCCAACGGATCCTCGCCTACCAGAGCGGATTCGAGAGTTGAACCCCGGTGTATCCCTTGTGTAGTCCACTCGTGTATTCGAACGCCAAGTAATGGCCGTCTCCATCGCCTGTTTACTCACCCAACGATCCGCGTGTTTCCAAAACACTTCATTACCCACCTCTTAGATCAGTATGTCGAACATTTCGGCTCTCGTACGCGAATCTGCGTCTTGTGTTCTCCGACAGGGAATAAACGTATTAAGAAGCTCCAACAGTAAAGGTGTTCAAGAAAACGACGTGAGCACCGCGTCGACTCTCAAAGACAACCCTGCCGGCCCACCGAAAATGAGCAACAGTGTTGAGCTCAGGCGCTCGAATGCAAGAAGGAATCGTTCTTCCAGCCCGGTTTCATTTCTCTGTTTTGTGGGGCTCGAAAGCGGTCGGATTTCGTCGAAAATGGGCGCTGCTCGAGAGCTGGAAGCCGAACGCCAAGTGGAGGCGGCCGTGGACTACTGGACGCGGAACCTCGCCCAAGTGAGTCGAAGGAGGGCGGGAGGGAGAAATCGATCGCTTCAGGTGAACGGATTGGTCCTTCCGGTGATCCTCAATCTGCTGCTGACCGTCGGCTCGTGGGTGTTCGTGTACGAGATGCGGACGGACAGCACGACGATGCCGATGCTCCTGGACCGCGCCTCGAACCTGACGACGGGCAGCGACCTCTACGACGGGATGGTGAGTGGGCGGACGGTTGCAGCCTTCTGACCGCCGCTTGCAGCTGAACGGAGTGATCTGCGTGAGCTCGGTGGCGGCCCTCAGCTTTGTGATGCTGACGTTCGCGCTTTACGACTTCCGCCGGCTGATCACTGCCTGGCTGTCCGTCTCGTGCGTGGTCCTCATGTTCTGCATCTCGTCCACTTTCTTCTCCCGCCTGCTGCTCAAGCTGGCCGGCGAGGAGACGCCGTTGGTGGCCGCCTTCTTGACGGCGGTCTACGGAGTGGTCGGCTGTTTTGTGAGTTCCAACGGGCACTTCTTTCAATCGTTCTTGCAGGCGTTCTTCACGAAACGACTTCCGCTGGGCGTCCACCAGTTCTACGTGGTCGCCAACTGCTCGCTGGTCTCGCTCTTCTACCTCCAGATGCTGCCGAACCTGACCACGTGGTTCCTGCTCGGCTGCATCGTGGTTTGGGGTTCGTTCTTCTGTTTATTCGGCCTCTCACCCTTTGTTTGCAGACATCTTCGCCGTGCTCACGCCGATCGGACCGCTGCGGCAGGTGATGGACAAGGCGCAGGACTACAGCGAGGACGTCCTTCGCTTCCTCATGTTCACGACCGGCAGCGACGGCGAGGGCGACGAGCAGAAAGCGGAGGTCCACGGGGAGGAGGTTCAAGAAGAAGCCAACCACACGGTCGTGCTGCGCGGAAAGCAGGGGGGCGACGAGGCGGACGACAGCGATTGCTCGACGGCGGACGAGGCGGACGGCCAGTGGGAGACGGACGGCTGGGAGCAGCCGGAGAAGAGCGAACCGAAGAAGGCGGAAGTGGAGTCGCCGCAGAAGACGGCCCACGACGCCCTGAACGATTGTGAGTCCTCTTCGTTGCAGACACGAGTGATCCTTGCTTCCAGCGTCGGCTCGCCTCGGGATGGGCGACTTCGTGTTCTACGGGCTGCTCGTCGGCA
>JAMPIO010000477.1:0-41041 GCA_024699865.1 Aphelenchoides fujianensis | reverse complement strand
CATCGTTGTCTGCAAACACGAAAGAAATGGCTGAATGGACAGCACGCTCGAAGATAACCTCGACGGTCGTTTCACACGACTTCCCTCTTGATCACCAGCACTCAAGCAACCGGATTCCGCACGTTGATGAATGTAATCGAGTTTATTCCACTAACAAAACAGACAACAAACTCCTAATTTCGCTCAAAATCTGAACTGAGTGCCCGAAACGAGCGGATTGACGGCCGCGTTGCCGAAGAGCCCGCTGCACTGCTGCTTCGTGATCGTGAACTTGTACTTCGCTGGGGGCTCCTCCGGCGGCACGTCGAGCACGCGAACGGGCGGCAGCGGGCGGACCTTGCGGCCGACGTAGCCGTCCTTCTTGTGCCACAGGCCGCTCGCCTGCTTGTAGCCGAAACGCCGATGCATTTGGGCCGAGCCGAACTGCTTCTTGTGGAAGTCGGCGTGCGAGAGCCGCCCGACCGTCGCCATGCACGTGCGGTGCAGCGAGAACTCGTGTTTGTGCGGCAGCTGAACGAAGAGGAGTAGAAGGTAGAAACAATCAACGAAGGAACTCACCCGAACGATCACGTACTCGCCGTTCTGTCGAACCACTTGCGCCGCCTGGCCGGCCGTTTGGACGAAAACCTCCGAGTCGTCGGTGGGGTAGCGTTCGATCGAGTTGATCCACGTGCCGTCGCTCAGAGCGCCCAGCGGATACGCGTTGCCCTCCACGCCGATCACGGGATTCTCGGGGATGTGCGAGGAGGTCGAGATGATCTGCCCGGCGGCCATGTTCTCCGTCGCCAGGATCCACCGCTTCCCGCGCGTCCCCGCCACGAGCGGCGATGTGCGAAGAGCGGTTGGGATCGCGGCGGACTTCCAGCACCTGAAAGCGAGCAGTTGAGACCGTGAAAGAAGAGAATTGAGGACTCACTCGTTCGTCGTACGTTTTGCCCGCTTCCTTCGGGCCCGCGTCGGTGGAAGTCGACCACAAAGTAGTCGAATTTGGCGCCTCCTCCGATGTGCTGATTGACCTTGCGGCCGGTCTCCGGATCGCGACCGCCCAGCCGGCGCACTTGGAGCGGCTCGTGCGTGTAGCCGTCCTTCAGAAGCTCGTCCAAGTGCTTTTGATCCCACAGATGGCGGGGCAGCGGCTTCGTCCCGCGGGCGGGCATTCCGCGCTGGCTGAGGGCCAACACGAAGCCGCTCGATCTCCGCAGCAGGTTGGACGCCGCAATCGACATCGCTGCGGGAAAACCGAATCGAAAACAAGCGGAAATCCAGCGGAAAGCGGGCAGAAGAGAGCGGCCGACCGGCGGGCGGCGTCCCGCACGGATTGTCCAGCGGTCGGGCGGCGGCAAACGGAAGGCCAGCGACGCTGCCCAACGCCCCCTTCGGCCCCCCGCCTCCCACTTTCGCCTCCGCCCGCCCGCCCGCCCGCTTTGCTGCTGCGCAGTTGGCTCGCTTCCCGGTTCGGACCGCGCACATTGTTTCACCCGCCCTCGTGTTTCGAAAGAACAAACTTCTTGATATAAACCGCGATTTCTCCACCCACTCCTCAGTCCGGCTGCTTGCAGGTGCGCGATGTTGTCCTCAACCGGAACGACGGTGAAGTTCGCCCCGGTCACCGGGCAGGACACGATGGCGAAAGGCGGCGTGACAGAAGGACATCCAAACCAAACTCCTCTGCATCACCGCCATGACCAACTACCAGTCCAAATCCCTCGAGGTCGGTCGTCCACTCACAATTCCATTGCTTATTCCCCCTTTGTCTTTCAGGAACTCCGTGTGGAGGACTACCAAGCGAACCGCAAATTCCCGACTGTGAGTTTCTTCGATCCCTTGCAATCAATCGCGGGATGTTCAGGCGGGCAGCACGACGTCCATGGGCTTCGGCTCGAACACGGGCTCCATCTTCGGAGGAGGTGAGTGCACTCATCCTTCCCCACCGATTGACCTCCCGGCTTGCAGGAACGAGCAGCAACACGACCGGCGGCGGGCTGTTCGGCAATCAGAACAAACCGTCGATCTTCGGTTCCACGAACACGGGCAGCGCCTTCGGATCGACCGGCACTTCGGCCTTCGGCGGTGAGTTCTACCGCTTGGATCTCCTCCATTCATCTCGTGTGTTTGCAGGCGGGACCGCGAACACCGGCGGCTCCTCGCTGTTCGGCGGCGGGGCGGCCAAACCGTCGATCTTCGGCCGCGGCGCGACCAGCGCATTCGGCGCGCAGTCCACGACTCCCGCCTTCGGCGCCACGAACACGGGCAGCGCCTTCGGGTCGACCGGCTCGTCGCTCTTCGGCGCGTCGCCCGCCCAGAAGCCGTCCATCTTCGGAGGGACGAACACGTCGACCAGCGCCTTCGGATCGACGAACACTTCCGCTTTCGGAGGAGGCGAGTAGAAGGAATGAAAGGAACCTCTCGCTAATTGCTCGTCTTTCCAGGAACGACCGCCCAAACCGGCGGCTCTTCGCTTTTCGGCGGCGGAGCGGCAAAACCTTCGATCTTCGGCGGCACGTCGACGGCGCCCGCGTTCGGCTCGACCGCCGCCGCTCCCGCCTTCGGGGCGCCCACCAACCAACGGCCACCTCCTCGCTGTTCGGCGGAGGGACCGCCGCCAAGCCCTCGCTGTTCGGGAACACGACCACTTCGACGAGCAGCGCTTTCGGCGCGACGCCCGCGCCCGCCTTCGGAGGTTCGTTCCTTTCGATTGAATTCTGTTTGATGTGCCCTTTGGATTTCAGCGGCCACCAACACGGCGGGCGGCTCCTCGCTGTTCGGCGGCGGCGCAGCCAAGCCGTCGCTCTTCGGTGGAGGCGCTCCGGCGACTGGCTTCGGCGCCACTTCGACGGCGCCCGCCTTCGGCTCCACCGCCACGCAGCCCGCCGCTTCGTCGCTCTTCGGCGGCGCCACCGCCCCGAAGCCCTCGATCTTCGGCGGGACGGCCACGGGCAGCGCGTTCGGAGCGCCGAGCACCTCGCTTCCGGGCAGTGAGTCTTCCCTTCCCGGAAAGCCACAATCGAGCTTCGATTTCAGTGCAACCGGCGGCCGTTCCCCAGCAACAAATCGTGCTTTCGGGCGACAACAGCGAGGCGGCCATCCGGCAGGCGATCATCGAATCCCAGCTGTCGATGTACCCGTACGGCGACAGCCAACTCCTCCGCTCCTTCAGCCTCAAATGCAACGAGGACGAGGCCAAGGGCGTCGTGAAGTCGACCTTCGAGCAGGAGCGCGTGAGCAACAGCTACGTTCCGTCCAAGATGACCCCGATCTCGTCGCCGAAAGCCCCGTCCATCGAGAACGCGAAGCGGCTGCAGCAGTCGGTCGCCGCGCAGAAATCCTCTGCGTTCAACTACAAACCGCCTGGTCCAACGGATCGGCTTCGGGGCGGACGACCTGAACACGTCCACCGACAGCCGCCTGACCGCCGTCTCGTCGCCCGGCCACAACGCCTCCTTCGAGATCCCGAAGACCAACCTGTTCGTCCCGTCGCTCAACTCGCTGGCCAAAAAGCGGGACAACCCGAAGCGGCTGGAGTCCTCGCTGATCGCCGAGTCGATGAGCGAGAGCGACCGCGGACACTCGCGCTCCGACCGCCCGCTCGGTCTCGCCGCCGCCCCAGCAGACGGTCGTCATTTCGCCCGCGTCGCCCGACGGACCGCCGCGCGCCCTCAACTTCGACGCGGCCTCCCCGCAGACAATCGTCCGCCGGCCGCTCGTTGAGCGAACTGAACGGCAGTCGGCACTCGAACGCGGCGGACGTGAGCCTCACGTCGGAGAACGGCCACCACACGACCGTCGTGGAGGGGCCCGTGCGGCGTGCGGCTCTCCAAACGCGCCCTCTACACGGAGCCGCCGCTCGCCGAGCTGGAGAACTTCGTGCGCGACGGGAAGGTGCACCTGCCGGACGGCTTCGCGGTCGGCCGCCTCGGCTACGGCCGCATCGAATGGCAGGGTCCGATCTCCTTCTCGGACGTGGACCTCGGCGAGATCGTCCAGTTCCGCCGCAAGGAGGTGCAGGTGTACCCGGACGACAACAAGAAGCCCCCCATCGGCGAGGAGTTCAACCGAAAGGCGACCATCTCGCTCGGACGGCGTCTTCCCCATCAATCGAGCCACTCGCGAAGAGATTCACGTGAGTTCTTGCATCCAACAACCTTCTTACTCGCTTGTCCTCTCGTTTAGGATCCCCTGTCCGAAGAGGCCCAAACGTTCGCCCGCCAGCTGGAGCGCAAGTGCATCAAAATGGACGCGGATTTCGTCGACTACGACGCGGAGAACGGCGTGTTGGACATTCCGCGTGCGCCACTTCTCTCGCTACGGATTCGTGAGTTCCCTCAAGATCTGTTTCTCTATGGATCTTCGTTGCTTTCAGTTCGATGACGACGAGGAGGACATCCCGCAACCGAAACGTTCGAAGACGACTGCCACGACCACGCTGCCGCTCCGCGAGACCCAGCAGACGGCCGAGCAGCCGGCCGTCCAACCGCTGGAGATCGACGTTGGGCCCGAAGAACCTGTTCATCGGTTTGTTTCCGCTTCGTTCGGATTTCATTTGACCTTCTTCCTTCAGCCGATCTGGCCGATTCGTTCAACACGCGCATGGGCATTGCGACGGACATCATGAACTTCATGTGGGCCACTCGTTTCACACTTTCCCTCACCATTTCTCTGCTTGCAGTGAACCGAACGCTCTGCGCGGCCAGGAACCGCAGGCGAAGGAGTACGCGATCCGCGGCGCCCACCCGCACGCTCACCAACTTCTCGCTGACGGACGAGGTGTTCGCGGACGCCGCCTTCCAGAAGGTCCTCCGCGTCCACCGCCACCCGACCGTTCGGCGCGTGGGTTTCGGCCGCTCCACGAACGTCTCGGTGATCGCGATCCGCGACGAAGAGGCGACTGCCGAGCGAGAGCCCACCTGCACCAGCCGCGTGCTGATCAGCAGCATCAAACTCGTGCCCGACCATCGAGGCCTACCTCCTCAATCACCTGAAGGCGAAGGGCCGCGAGGAGGACTTCCCCAAGCTGATCCGAACGGCCGCCCTCCGCATGAAGCCGCCGTCCGACTTCCTTCGCCTCGTCGACGGCTATCTCTTCAACGATCTTCGTGAGTTCCTCTTCATCCTCTTCGATCGATTGCTCGCGTTCGCAGGCAACAACTTCCCGTTGGAGGAGATCCACGAGAAGATGGAGCGTTTCTGCGTGGCCATGTGCCAGGACCTGAGCGACGTTCGTTTCGGTGAGCACTCGCCTTCCTCTGCCTTGTTCCCATTCCTTTGTTTGTAGCCACCTTTGCAACGGCGGGCGTTCGCTCGCTGGCTCCAAAGCGAGTTCGAGGAGGAGCTGGAGAACAAGCTGACGGCCCTGCGTCGCGGATCGGCCGCCTCGTCGCCGTACGCGCCCGTCTTCTTCTGCCTCTACTTCGGATTCGCCGAGCGGGCGGTCGAGGTGGCCGCGAAGGACTGGCCTCGTGCAGCTGGCGATGTTCATCGGGCTGTTCATGAGCGGCGCCAAGATGCCGCCCCGTCTGACCGCCTACTCGAAGATGATGGTGAGTGCCCGTCTCTTTTCCCTTCCACCCACTCCTCCCTCTTGCAGTTCGACGGAATGAAGCAGATCCCGAGTGCGGACCGCTACCGCCGCCACGTCTACGCCCTCCTCGCGCACATCTTCTTCAGCCGCGAGCATCCGGCGGAGGAGCTGCGGAAGAACGCGAACAGCCCGCGCGCCCACCTCCGCGAGCTCTCCGCCGCCCTCGCCACGGGCATCTCGACGATTCTGGACTGAACGCCCACTCCCCCCCCCTTCCTCTTCTCCTTGTTTGTACGGAAATGTTGTTCACAACCCCCCATTTTGTTCGCACTTTCAGTATTTCGGCGAGTATTTCTGCGTAAACACACACTTCTGTTCTGTTTTGTTGTCCTCCCACCGTCTCCTTTGTTTCGTCCAATTGACTGTTTGTGTTTATTTTTAGCACTTCAATGGCCGACAATAAATTAAGAGCTAAGGACGGAAAATGCGGCGCAGAGCTCGAATCAAACAAACGGATAAACGAGAGAAATACTGGACGAATCAATCGAAATACAAGGCTGATGGTACAAGAAGAAGAAATGAACGGGGTGGGCGAACTGGACGAATAGGAGGGATTTACCGGTAGACACGTGCGCAAATCGATTGCAAGGCGAAGGAGGAGAAGGAAGTGGAGGTTAGAGGGCGGTGGAAATCACGGACGAGAGGCCGTGCACGAGGAGGGTGGGCGGCAGGTCGTCCGTCAGCATTCGCAACGAATTCAGGTACGCTTCCTGATCGGCGTCCGGGTCCGGAGGCGGGCGGCGGGAGCGGGAGATTGAGGAAGCAGGCGGCGGTGTCCGGCGAGTTCCGGCGGATCATTTCGTTAACGGCGCGCACGAACGAGGACGGAAACTGGTTCACGGAGGTCGGCGGGCCGTTCGAGCGGTCCACCTGCGAGAAGATGTGATCCGCCGGCACGAGGATCGACTGCGCGTTGATCCGCAGCTGCTCCAGTAGCGTCCGCAGTTGTTGCTCCTGCAATCAACCGAATCAATAGACGTGTTCGATCGAGAACTCGCCTGGTGGTGCATGTCGTTCACGCTGCTCGCCCAAATGAACACCCGCAGTTTGGTGGACTTCCAGCGGCGGCACATGCTCAGAATGCAGGCCAGCTGGAGCACGAACAGCGAACTGTTGTCCCAGCGGACGCCGCCCTCCTCCGGCCGGAACAAATTCGAGGGCCACACGTCGATGAACCGCTTGCCGCCTTGTCTGCAACCGAACAGAAGGAAATGAAAGCAAAAGAGAAGAAACTCACTTGAGCATCATGTCCCGGTCGAATCGGGAGAAGTGCCGAGCGATCACGAGGTTCTTGTGCAGGTTGAGCGTGTCGTGGAGGATCTGGACGTAAGTGAGCGAGTCGAGGCGGGAGTTCACGACGTTCAGATCGGGATGGACAAAGTCCTGCGAACTGAAGTACTCGACCACCTCCGTCCGCCCGATCTTCGAGTACTTGAGGTTCTTCAGCAGGTGCGTCTCGTTGAGGACGGGCTCCGGAGCTGCTCTTGTTCATGAAAACCCAGCACGACGGTGTTCGGCTTCATGGCGCCCAGCCCACTCAATCGAATCAACTGCAAGCAATCCGATGGAAGGGAAAAGAAGGATGAAGCAAGAGCCCACCTGTTGGATCCGCCGTGCCGGACGGACTGCGAGAGCGTCAGCTCAACAACTTTGAGCTTCAAAGTAATCCGACGAGGGACAGCCAGTACGGGTACACTTGATGCAGAGGGTCGAGGCCGGCGTTCGGATCGGCGGGGTCCATTTCGCCCACCTGCACGTGCCCGATCACGTACAGGCCGCTCTTCTTCAGGTCGTTCACTGAACACTTCATGACGCAGAGGACGCTTTCTACCATGGAGACGAACCGAAATCCATCAGAGGCGCGACGGTGGCCGGGCCGGTTGACGAGCAGCAGGATCTGCGGTCGCCAGAACTTCACGTGCTCTTTGCGCGAGTCCAAAATGAGCAGGTACTTTCGCACCTGGTGGTAGATGAGGGCCTGGCTGATCGAACCCCACGATCCGATGGGTGCCGAGTAGTGAAGGCACATGATCAAACCCATCAGCAGAACGATGGCGATCGCCGACATCGAGGCGTCAACGACGAGCATCATCAGGAGCGTCGAGACGGCGCCCAGCGCGCACGTGTGCCACGAGAAGATCTTGAAACCGGGCCGAAAGTTGGGCGGCGGAGGTCAACTCGAGGGCGAGAGTCGCGAGGTTCACTCCGGAGTAGGAGAGCAGGAAGAAGATGCTCGTGATTTTCGCGATCGTTGTTCATACCGCCGAGGATAAAGACGCTCCTGAACACACCAGATTAGAAGCTGACGACGAAGAAACGAAGGAGCTCACCACAACGCAGATCCACGAGATGAAGACCGAAAGAATCGGATTGCCCGACTTCGATTCGACGGCTGCCGGTTGCAGGAGCCATCCGAACAGACGGTCGTGGGCCAGACCGGTTCAGGACACGCGACGCTCCGAGCATGTTGCTCATGGAAGAGAAGAAGGTGGCAGCAAAGATCCCGAGCATGATCATCGTCGAAGAGATGTTGACGTCCACCTGCAATCGATCCAATGGGTTCGAGCATCAACCACCTCGCCTCACCATCACCATGTAGTCGCCCTGGAGGAGCTGTCGACTGCACGTTAGGCAGAGAAGAAAGGCCGGTCAGGATGTAGGTGATGCAAGTGACGAAGACCGCTTGAAGCGTCCCTCGGGGAATCGAAATGTTGGGTCTAGCCAACTCGCCGCTCACATTCGCCCCAGCTGCAAACCGAACAAAGCAGTGACATGGCATCTTCTCAAGAACGCAACTCAACCCATCAATCCGGTGACACCTGAGAAGATGATCGCGAACATGGAAGAGAAGTCCGTCTGCTTGCCCGTCGTGTAGTCGTGCGTGTAGTTGGAGAAGAAGTTTGACTTAAAAGTTGCCAGCGAAAGGGACGTGTAGGCGGCGGTCAGAGGTGCGGTTGAAGTCGTAAAGCGGATCGGCCGTCGGATCGGACTCATTGCCGGGCAGTTGGTACGCGTACTTGTTGTCCAACGGGAGCGGGATTTCCGTGTGTCCCTTCAAGCACAGGATGGATGCTCGAAGACTGTTCGTTGCCTACCTTAAAGAAGACCGTGACGACGAAAGGAGGCGTAGGCAGCCACAATCACGAGCAGGGCGGCCACTGCGCTCTTTGCGAACGCATTCGAACCCAGCAGGCACAAGCAAAGGATGACCACAGAGACGAGCACGCAGTGGATGAATTTGCCGCCGAATCCCTGTCCCATTCCTGAACACACGAGAAATAAGGCAAGGAGCAATTAGGTAAAGGACCAACCAAAAGAAGTCAACGCTTCCACAAAGCCGGCGATGTAGAGGGCGCATGAGAAGACGTTCGCGATGAAGAACAGAAGGCCGATGCTGCCGCCGAACTCGGGGCCGAGAGTGCGGGATATCATGTAATAGACCCCACCTCCTTCAACGGCTCCGTTGGACGAGAGAGCACAGAGCGAGAGAACCGTGAGCAGGATGATCGAAAAGGCCATCAGCAATTCGATGACCGTCCAAAGGAATCCCAGCTGGCCGACGGCAAATCCTTTGGGAAAGCAAAGCGTTTAAATCAATCAACAACGGCAGAAGAACTCACCCATCCGCAAGAACAGAAGGGCGCTGAACATCGAGATGCATACCGGGCAAAAGACGCCGGCCAGCGTCGAAAGGCCGGTGGGCCGCGACACCACCGAGTCGAATTCTGCAACTTCAAGCAGCAATAATTGGACACCTGATGAAAAATTAGGCCAAGCAGCCTACCGAATCATCGTCGATTTGGATCAAACTTTTATGTCCCGGAGATTTCACAGCAAAAAGCCGGCCCCTTACAAAAGGCGCCCTCCGCATTCTTCTCGGCCGACTGAACTCGACCACCAGAAAGGGGAGCTCGGCCACTGGTCTGCGGAGCGAAAGGAAGCGGAAAGAAGAAGAAAGCGGATTGGCCGAGCGGGCCGAAAGGGCGAAGACGAGCGCGTAGTTTGCAGAGCGGCGAAGCGGGACGAGCGCGTGGTTCTGCTCGCTGTCCCTCACTTTCATGCATTTTCTAATCGAAAGTGACGGAACGAAAGGATTAGCGGATTTGTAGCTTGTGATCTGGGGTAACCGCCGCTCTCGAAGCTAATCGCGTTTGATGAAGCTTTTTGCGCGGTCCGTCCATTAATTTGATTGAGCAGGCGATGTTCATCACTCGAAGGCTGCTTACCGGCGATCCCACTTCCACAGCGGCCGTTGGAAGGCGGCGGATCGGCGCCCGGCGAGCAGTCGTCCAGGATGCCGCCGCTGACGGTCGGCAGGGCGCGGTCGCCATTGGCCATCGGCAGCTGGGCGGTTTCGATGTCGAGGATCCCATACGAGGGCACGTGGCCCTCCGCGGAGATTCGCGTTGAGTCGTCGGTCATCGTGCTTGAGAGGGCCTGCAAATCAAAAGAGAGAACAATAAAGTGGCTAAAAAGAAGGCTACCTTTCAAGTGGACATCCGTTCAGCGGGCCAGAAGGCGGATAGACTTGCGATCGGACGGCGATGTCGAGCGGACGGCTTGATGGCGGCGAATCGATTCCCCGCACACCTGCAATTCGGCGGGCATCAGGGCGAAAGAGAAACTTGACCGCCCGCTGCTCACATACGCGAACACTCGACATGGACAACCGACAACCTTCCTTTGTTAACAGAGCGACATCCGAAGTAACAGCGTGGCTTATGATTAACCGAAAGCAGCAACTCAAAAAGATTACAACCACGTAGAGTCCGACTTTAGCTGAGTGCAGATCCCGAGCCAAAGACAACCACGCTGCTGTCACAGCTGTCGCGCCGTCAATTACATCGAGTAATCGACCACACACCCAACCCTTATCTTTTTCTAATCAATGGCGTTCAGCCCACACACGACTTTCGATCACCGATCGTAAAGTTCAAAAGGCGAACTGCGTTTTAAACAAAAACGGAACGGAGAAAAGAATGAAATCGAGAGGGCGACGGCCGGCCGTCTGTTTGGACGCCAATTAAACAAAACAACCGACCGAAAATACCACCGGGATTCCTCCGAACACTCCGCCGGCCGCTCTTCAATCCACGAACAACTGAATTCCGTTCCTCCTCAACGCCACCCGTCTGAATCACCGCTAAAGGTGTTCCGCTCGCTTCCTCCCCGCCCCGCCGTTTGTTCCGTTTGTACTCGACGTCACTCACTTCCCGTTAGACCCAAGAAGCGGGGCGATAAAAACGGCGGAAAGCGGTGATCGAGAGAATTTACCTGCGAATCGCCCCTTGATCGACGAGTTCAGGCGGGCGGGCAGCAACACGAGCGATTCCGCCAGTCGCCTTTCGTCGTCAGCACTGATGCCCGAGTGGTTAAGGGGATTGACTCGAAATCAATTGGTTTCGGCCGCGTAGGTTCGAATCCTACTCAGTGCGAACTCTTTTGCTTCCATTTGGTCGGGTGCTGTTCTTTTGTGTTAGCCGTTCTTCAACGGGAACATGGTTGGCGAAACCGCACGCGCATTAATTGTCGACCTTCTCATAGAACAACACGAGAGACGGGTGGATTTTCTGTTTATTGTGCACGTTCAAGGGAAGTCAGAAGGAAGGAGAGGGAAGAAGGACGGAACAGAGCGCTCTTCATTGCGTCGGACGATCAACAGCAGCCGATGTTCTTGAGGCAGGAGCCGCGCACGACGATCGGCGTCTTGCAGTCGTCAAGGGGGATCTGCACAAGCCGTCCGCCTCCTCCAGCTTCGGGCGCTTGGCAGCGGGCGCGCAGGTCGAAGTGGGCAGCGAAAGGGGAACGGGCGACGCGTAGGACGAGGAGGTGCGGGCGCTCGGAGCGGGCAGCTCTTCCGGCTGCACTTCGGGCGGCGGGCGAGTGGAACGAGCGGCAGTTCGATGACCGTGGACTCCTGCAGGACGAAGGAGATAAGGGTGTGGGAGCAGGACGGGCAGAACTCACTTGTTTCTCGTCCGTCTTCTTGTGGTGAGCACACGAGTCGGGCGTCTTTGCGGAGGGGCGTTTGGCGAACCACGAGGCCGCAAAGTACGCGGCGGCCGCAACGGCGTAGAGGCCGGCGGTCGCCGCCGAGGGTCCACAGGCCCAAACGCACGAACTCGTTCTCCAGCAGGGCGTCCATCGAACCGGTCGGCGCGGGAGTCAGTCGGGGGCAATGAGGAGCGAGCCGAGGTCGGTGGTTCTCGTCGAACAGAACCGATGCTGTCGGGCATCCTTTCATTCAAATTTCTTGTCCCCCCCCGCTTGTTTTATGGGTCATGCAAAGAGGACGAATGTTGTGGACTTTCGCTCGTTTATTCTCCCAACTTCACATCAGTGGCAACCGAAAGAAGGAGGCGAAGATCACTGCAGGTTGAACGGGCTGCCGGGCACCGAGTCAGGCGTTCCGGCACGGGACTTCTTGCCTTTCTTCGTCTTTTTGGCCTTCTTTTGCTTCTTCTTCTTCTTCTCGCCCGGAAGCACCGAGGATTCTGCAAGTGGAGAGGATGAGTGGAGTGGAGAGACCGGACGGAGCACTCACTCTTCACGCCCGATTGCGGATCGTCCGTCCCGCTGGGCCGCGAAGTGCTGCGCTTCTTCTTTTTGGTGCGCTTCTTGGGCTTCGAGCCCGCGTCCGGGGCGCTCTTCACCTCCAGGCCCGTCCGCCGGCTTCGTCTCGCTCTCGTTCGAGGGCACGTCGGCCGGCTTGGCGGCGCTCGGGAGGACTTCGGGCGCGCTCTTGTTTTCGGGAGCGCTTTTGTTGGACGCCGGCTCGCCTTTCAGCTTGCCGCCGCTTTTCGCCGACGTCGACTTCGGGGTCTTGCTGACGGGCGTCTTGCTCTTCGGAGTGCTGAAGCAGGAGAGGAGTTGCGGGAAGAGGGGCGAACGAACCCGAGTTTCGAGCCGGTGGACGGCGTCTTGCTGCGACGCGTCTTCCGCTTCTTTTTCTTTTTGTGCTTCTTGTCCTTGGGTTTCTTGACGGGCGTCTGGCCGTCGGTCGCCTTGCCCGAGTGCTCCGACTTCTTGCTCGGCGTCTCCGGAGCCGGCATCTTCGGAGGCTCCTCGGGGTCCGTGGGCAGGGGCGCCACTTGCTGGCGGCTGGGCGAATCGGTCGACTGCTGCAGCTGGGCGCCCGCATTCGTCGGCTCCGACTGGAGAAAAGTGAGTGGAGAGGATGGAGCGAACGCACCGTGACGGGGGCGGGCGGCGCCACGGCCTCCGCGTTGAGAGGCACCGTTTCGCCCTCGGGCTTGGGCGAAGCGGCCGGCGGGGCGGGCGGCTCGGCGGCCTTCACGTCGAGGGCGGGAGCGCTTTCGGCGGGCGGCGCAGGGACCGCCTGAAAGGTGAACAGTGAGTGTTTCGACTGATGGCAGCGCTCACCTCCTTCTGCGCGCTCTCGGCGGGCGGGAGGGCGGACGGCGGCGCCTCGACCGTCTTCTCGTCCGGCAGCCGAGCGGTGCCCGCGTCGCGAGTCGGCGACGAGGCCTTCGGCTGAACGGTCGGCTCTTGGACTTGCGGCTGTTGAAAGCAAAAGACAATCGTTGATCCACGCCTTCAATCACTCACCGGCGGCTTGTTCTCCACGACGGCCGCCACACGCGTCTGCACGGAGTGCTCCTCAGGCGGGAGCGCGGGCCGTTCCGACGTCCTTGGTGGGCGAGGAGTCTTTCGGCAGCTTCGGGTCCCGTTCGCTCTGCAAAACGAGGTCATTCCATCGCTCCTTCCCTTCACTCACGGCAGTCGGGCTCTTCGCCGTTCCGACGCCGGTGGTCGGCGACTCCGCCCGCGGCTGCTCCTGAAACGACCGTTGACCCTCCGTTTGTCGTGAAGAACTCACGGGAACCTTCGGGACTTCCTCGTTCTTCATGATCAGACTGGCGCTCCGCGGCGTGTTCTGCTCGTTCATGCCAGACGCGTCGATGAACACGGGCACCTCCTTCTTGCTCTCGTCGGCCGGCTGGGCGGCGCCGTCCTCCGTCTTCACGGATTTGTGGATCAACGCCTCCGAGTCCTGGAGCGGGATGAGCGAAAGAGGACGGGGGGACGCACCACGATCATTTCCTTGGCCGCCTCCTCTTCGGTCAGACGGGCACTTCCGGCGCCCTTCGTGGGCGAGGCGCCCTTCTGCAGCTCCTGAACAAACGAGTGATGACCGCAAGAGGAGCTCCGGCTCACCTCCACCTTCGGGCTTTGGGCCGTGGCCACGTCGCGAGTGGGCGAATCGGCCGCCTTCAGTTGGGGCGGCTGCTCGGGCTGAAACGAGCCGAGTGATCAACACGAAAAAGATGGTGAACTGACCGCCTTCTTGCCGCCCGCCGCCGCCTCATTTCCCGCCTTCTCCGGAGCGGGCGCGTCGAGCGGCTTGTCCTCCCGCACGGACGGCTTCTTTTCGATCGGCGACGCGGCGAAGTCCTCAATCAGAAGGCGGCCGTTCGGTTCATTGGACGAGCAGGCGACCACTTACCGACGGCGCCTGCCGCGGCGTCTTCAGGTCCTCCCGCGAGAGCCGCTTGCCGGTCGCCGCGTTGCGAATCGCCGCTTCCTTCGACTTCTTGGACACCGCCTTCGGGCGCGTCTTCTTGCTCTTGGAGGGCTTGCGGCTCAACGGGACGTGGACGGCCGACGCCCCCGGCTTCTCCGACAGGGAGGGCAGCTCGGAGAGCCGCACGGGAGTCGCTTGGCGCTGGAAGGCGGCGGGATGAGCGGAGGGATCGACGGACGCCCACTCACCACCTCGAACCAATAGAAGAACACCGCGGCTGTGGCGGCTCCGAGGATCGCGGGCAGCATGGCCGAAGGCAGACGAGAGCGAAGAGCACGACTCGATTCGAAGGCCGCTCGATTGGGCGAATGGCGGGAAGCCGCCGTTCGTCTCGTTTCTTCGACCGCATGCAAATTTCTTTCGTTCATGCGCGTCAACGACATCCACAAGTGGAATGAAGAAATTTATCGGAGGTAGACGACACGCTCACTCGCCGGCCGATGGCCTTACCGCACAAAACAGAACAGGGGGCCAACGAGCGAGAAAAGAAGCGCAAACTGGGGTTGGAGCGAACAGCCAAAAGAATCGTCGTCTTCGAAGTCCGGCCGATCGGGAGGGGCGGCCGACGGGCAGTTGCAGGGCTCCGGCGGCGGCAGGTGTCGAAGCGGGTGGGCGCGGTTGTTTTGGACGAAGATTTGATGTCGGCGAGTCGTGATGAAGCGGTCGGCTGGTTGCAGAATGGGGGAGGATCATGAACCGCCTCTCGTACGGGAAGTTCGGCGGTCTCACACGAAGGTCTCCAAGTCAGGCGGGATGTAGAAGGCTTGCCTGCAAGCAGGAAGCTTTGTATTCCATTGGATCCGTAGCAATCTACCCGGTGATGTCGTCCTCCAGCACGTAATAGTAGTGGGACGGGACGCGGTTGGGGCTGAAACGCATGGAAAAAAGATGTAAGGAGACAACTGAAGAGCAGTCCTCACATGTGTTCCGCCTTGAACAACGGACATTTTCAGCCCGAATGAGTACTGAACGGCCTCCGAATCGGAGTGCAGCAGGCGGCCGTCCTGCGTGTCGAGGATGCAATGGAGGCCGTAGTTCTTAATCACTCCTTTCAGCTTCGTCTTTCCGGCTGCTGGGAACTCACAAAGCAGTGACGGTTGATGTGGTCCAGAGAGCTTTGTTCGAGAGCCGTCCAAGGAACCGGCGGAGTAGTTGTGGAAGGCCGTTCGCTCGTCCAGCGGGATCGAGGGCCCAGCTTCATCACTTCCTCCACGTCCAGAACTTTCGTCTGGTTGATGAAGAGCCAGTGGTCGTAAATGAACTGGTAGCGGAACGAGCGGTTCGGTTCGATGTGGATCGTCCGTTTGCCCGTCTTCCCCCACAGCGTGTAGATCTCCAACCCTCGTCCGTTGGTCATCACCAGGTAGTCCTTGCCGGGCACGGGCAGCAGCCGGAAGTCCGCCCCGTAGTCGGGGATCGTCCCGATCTTCACGCCCTCGTACGAGCGGTGTTTGTACTTCGCTGCAATCGAATGGCGTTCGGATGTGATCACAAGTGGGTGCCCACTTTTCATGAGGAAGAGGTCGGCAAACACCGCGCCCGTCGGGGTCACTTGCCGCGGACCCGTCCACAACTCGAAGAACTCGGCGAAGTCGCCGGCAATCAGCAGGTGAAGCGGCTTTCCGTTGAATTCGGGCGGGAATGTGCGGGGCTGAAAGCAGACGTGGACACGATTTTTGACGGCTGTCCACTCCGCGATGCGACAAGCAACAACATTTTTGAAACAACCTTTGCGAAATTCGAAACACCTTGGAGCAATCGCCCTACTTGCGCCGTTTAAAAGAAAAGGACTCACGGCGTTCGTATTGGGGTCGAAACTCGTTGACTTCATCGGCGAAGAGGAGTCGATGGAAAGGCGACGAGGAACAGGAGCAAAAGGAACCACAAAAGAAGTCATTTTGACCCTCCGCGTTCGAATTGGGCTGCCGATTAATGAGGGCGAACGGACGGACGGCCGATTCGAGTCGATTGGCACCTTTCAACTTTTGATCCGCCGCCCAATCAAGCGGCCCCGGCGGCTTCGGCTTTTTTATGGCGGCGATCCGGGCGGGCGGAGCGAGCGAGTGGCCAGAAGAAACGCCTGTTTCCAGCCTCTTTGTGGCGAAACAGCCGTCCGCTCCTTGAGGTGTTGATTTCCGCCGGGCCGGCCGGCCGTTTAACATGAACCGCCCGCCGCTTCCCGCTCGTTCGTGATCGCAATCCGCAAAAAACAGCTGAAGGCTGCGGTCAAACGTGCACGTCACTCCTTTTTTCCCCCAAACGATCAATAAAACGAGCCGCGGATGGGTGGAACTCAAAAGTTTATTGTCGACGAGAAACAAAGCCGAGGGGAACACTCGATCGTCCTACGGAACGCCGCAAAGCAGACGGGTTTGTACACACGGGTCGCCTAGTCCAAGGTTCGCCTTCCAACCGTAGTCCTTCAGGTACCTGCGAAGAGGAGGGATCAAGGGAGAAGTCAGAAGCGGCCACTCACTTGCGGTAGGAGTCCGTGCGGCGGTTGCTCAGGTAGTTGGCCGGGTAGTCCTTTGGCGGGCGGCGCTGCATGGCGACCTCGCTGTCCGGCCGCACGACGTCGTAGCGGCCGCGGTACCAGGGCTTCGCGTTCGACGGGAAGTCCAGCACGCGGTACAGCCACACGGGGCCCCGCAATGGAGAACACCGGCGCCGCCGACGATGATCTGCTCGGGAACTGCTTGAAGAGGTCGTGCAGCACCTCTTTCATGCGGAGCACGCGCCGAGCCACCCGCATCTCGGCCTTCTTCTTCTGCAAGCACAGAGATGAGGAAGACTGCAAGAGAAAAAGAAGTAAGGTACAAATGGGCGCTGATCGACGCCATCAAACACAACGAATACAGCTCATTCGGCGACCTAACAGTTTTATTCAACGGACAACAAAACAAAAAGAAAAGAAAGAAGACGGGAGATTCAGGCGTAGGAGTGCGGGCGGATCGGCCGGAGCGGGTCGAAGAGCTTCGGGTCGCGGAGGTACTTGGGATCCTTGGCGAGGACGGGCATGAAGCCGGCCTTCCGACTCAACTCCACCGTCTGCAGCAGGAGTTTGTACTGCCTGTTGCAGAGGCCCGTGATGTGCTGCTCGTAGACGCGCCCACTGAACGAGCTCACGAACTGCTGCAGAAGGCGGGCGTTCTTGTAGTCGAGGCGGGTGTTCGTGTTGCAGAGCACGCAACGTGAGTTGAGGCGGCCGCTTTCGTGCTCATCTGCAAGCGAGAAATCAAATGAACGGAGTGAACAGGGCGGAAGGAAGGCATTGAAGCCGACGGCCACGAGAAACCGTTGCGGAGATCGAACGGAACGACGAGCAGTTGAGCATTTTATCGAGCAACAACAAACAAATAGAAAAAACGGAAAAGATCCTATTTCGTGCCGCAGTGGATTGCGCAGACCCCGAAGGTGAGGTTTTGATAGGAAATCCGGGAGAAGCCCGCATCTCTGATCATTTGGGAGAACTCTTCCTGCAAGCGGACTGGGTGAGCAGAAGGAGCGGTCAGAAGAAAACACACCTGATTGGGGAACATCCGGATCGACTCCACGAGGTACTTGTAGCTCTCGTAGTCGTTGGCCACCGCCTTGCCCAGCATGGGGATCACTTGGAAGCTGTAGAGGTCGTAGACCGGCCGCAGCGACGAGTGGATCTTGCTGAACTCCAAGCAGGCAAACGGCCACCCGGCTTCAGAACTCGGTGCGCCTCCTCGAGGACCCGATTCACGTGCGTGCAATTTGCGAATGCCAAAGGCTATCGTGAACAAATCAAACGAGTTGGACTCGAACGGAAGGTCCTCGGCGTCCCCACAGACCCACTGGAATTTGTGGCGGGGCAGAGCGGGGTCGATTTCCGCCCGGTACTCGCCCACGTCCAGCATTTTCTGCAAACGAGGATCGATTGAAAGGAAGGAAAGTGCGTGCGCCCACCTGATTGATGTCGTAGACGATCAGGTTCTCCTCCAACGGCCCCTTTGTGGCGGCGTGGCGCGCGAGGCGGAAGGCGATATCGCCCGTGCCGCCCGCGACGTCCACGATCTTCCAGTTGGGGTGCGGATCGGCGATGTCCACAAAGTAGTCCTTCCACAGCCGATGGATGCCGCCGCTCATCAGGTCGTTCATCAGGTCGTACTTGCTGGCCACGTTCTCGAACACCGTGTGCACTGGAAGCGGGCGGTGGGTAAACAAAAGAACGCACGAATGAAACGAACCTCGGCCCGACTTCTCGTTCTCGGGCACATTCTGGAAGCCGAAGTGCGTCGACTTGAAGCGGCGGGCCGGCAAGCGGGCGGAAATCAGCAGAAGTCGGGAGATTCGCGGCAAACCCATCGGAAACCGTTCGATCGGGAAAGCCGGGCGAAATCCGAGAAAGCGGAGTGAATTCGACAGCCGAAAAGCTGCGAGATGTGCGCCCGCCTCTTCGCCACTCGCGTCTTCCAAGCCTTGAAATCGTCCATTTTTACCGAGTTCTTTCTACTGCGGAGTCCACAGTAATTTTTTCGTTCATGACTGGCCAATCCAAAGACTTCTGTTGATTGCCCTCGAAAGTCCCTTCAAATCCTCGGGCGAAATGGCGCATCCCGCAATGCACCAACTGGAGAGAAGTGGGTTCTCTTGTTCTCAACGTTCTTTCAAGCCTCCATCCTTCAGGTCTCCTGACTCAACAACTGCCGGAAATCCTGCCGGCGATCGCCAACTGCGCGAAGGCGGTCCGCGAGAACCCCTTCCCGCTATTCGTGAACGGACCTCCTCCTCCGGCTGGCGGAGATCTTCCAGGGCGACAAGCTGGGCAAAATGGACCAATCTTTCAACCTCCTCCGGCTTCGCATCATCAAGCTGCTGCAGGAGTGCCGGACGGACCTTTCGGCCGCCTTCTCCTCCGAAGAAGTCGTTCGACGCGTGATGAAGGTCTCGCACAGCAACGACTACAAGTCCCGCTCGCTCACGATGCTCTTCCTTGCCGCCGTCGCCCCGGTGGTCTTCGAGAACAAGAAGGTCGGTTGATCCCTTTCGTTCATCTGTTTGATTCCGAGTGCTCAGGTCCACTACCTGCTGGTCGAGGGCTTGGACTGCGACGAGATGACCGAACTGACCGCCGCCATCGTCGCCTCGGGCTCTTTGGGTCGCCTTTCTTAGTGAGTTCTCCCCTCTCACTCTCCGTCAAGTCGAATCGATTGCAGCGAGTTCTCGTCGCTGGTGGTCGAAAAGATCGGCGAGTTGGTCGGGCGCGTGGAGACCGACACGAACATCAAAGTGCGCCTGATGGACGACCTCTCCTTCTTCCAGGAGAACGTCGCCGTCACGCAGCAGTGCATGGAGTTGGGGCGGAATCTCCTTCGAAACAACCCCTCTCAGCGGATCACCGTCGCCGTGATCGGCGCCCTCACCGAACTCGCCAAACGGAACGGCTTGGCGCTCTCCGAACAAATCGGCCTCCTGCTGGACGGGCTGGAGGACCTCGAGGACAACAACACCCTCCTCACCTGCTACGTGGCCAATCTGCACGAGCTGGCCGAAGCCCCGCAGCATTGGACCAAGGAACAAGTGATCGTAAGCCCAAGGCCGGTCTCTTCCTTCAATTTCGTTTCAGTTCGTTCAGAAATTGTTCCACTTTAAAGGAGAAGATCGTCGCTTCCCGTTGCGCGCAAGCGTTGAACCTGTGGCTGGGCTGTCTGGCGAGGATCGCGAAGCACGTGCACGGCCAAAACGATCAGGCGGTTCGTTCCCTCCACTCGCTCGATCATTCCACCGCCTTTCGTTCAGAACGCGTACTGGAGATCCTGTTCTTCGCCAACGACCCGAACGTGACCATTCGAATCAACTTCATTGACGTGATCTTCGGCCTCCTGCACCACTCGCAGTCGTACTCCCTGCTCAACCCGCTCGGGCTGTGCACGACGTCCATCCTGCGGAACCTCACGGATCGCGAGTGTGCGGTTTCGTTGAGCGATCGAGTGAAGGTTGAGTGCGGTTCCCTCTTGTCAATTCAATCCATTGCTTCCAGTTCTACAAGATGTTCGCCGAGTTCATCCGCAGTGACCTCACGAACACGATTGAATTCAACTCGCTCGAAGCGGCGACGACCCTGCAGCAAGTGGACGACTCCCACCCGCCGCTCGTCTTTGCGAAGACCCTCGAGCTGCTGAGCGCAATTTGCGATCGACGGGCGGAGGTGGCCGACGGAGGTCGGCGGCTGGGCCTTGAGGCTGCTCTGCGATCACTACGGGCACGGACGGAAAACGTTCGAGGACGCGCCGATGGGCCTCTTCTCGCTGGCCCTCCTGCCGAACGACCGCCATCGCGCCCGCCTGAACGAACTGATGGTCGCCGTGCTCGCCGAGCTGAAGAACGAAAAGGAACTTCTGGTTTGCGTACAAACTTGGCGCGGCAGGGCTTCCGCTACGGCCATTGGAACAACATCTCGTTACTACTGCTCGAGGAGATCAGCGGGAAGGTGGGTCTCACTTCCTTCTTTCCGGCTTCTCGTTCCTGTTCGTTCCAGCCGACGACCGTGGAGGCCTCCTCGTTCATCTCCGCCCTGCACGAGATCGCGAGCGCCGAACTGCCCGCGAAAATCGACGTTTCGACGTTGAACCGAACGCGCAAGAAGATTGCACGAAGCATCCTTGTTGCTGACCGTGAGTGGCCATCAAAGATGTCTCTTTGAATTCGATCGTTCAGCCACTGGCCCGCAACTCCCGAAATTCGCACAACTTCCTGTTCGCCTCCGAGTACGTGGACTACCTTTGCGACTTGGTCGGCCTGCTCCACTCGGTGGTCGTCTTCCTGAACGCGAACATGAGAAGCGACCCGTTCGACTACGGGATCGGCCACATGGAGTACGCGAAGCTGGCGGTTCGTTCTACCCTTCAACCATCTAAACCTCCTCTCGTTCTTTGCAGCTGGACAAGACGGCAGACGGCTTCAAGCAGGTCCAACACAAATGGGCGGGCCTCCTGCAGCGGTCGTTCGACGCGGACGAAGAGACGCAGGAACACTTGAGTCTGATGGCCGTCTACTGCTCGCTGCTGCAGTCGATCCTCGCGCGCCTCACGTCCGCCGATCCCGCTCGACTTCCCGCCGCCCGCCACTCGCGTTTCTTCGGCCATGAACCGAAAGTTCGAGCGGCTGATCGACTGGGGCGTCGCCCAATCGAACGGCGACCTCCAAGCGGTCAGCGGCGCCGAGGACGAGCGAGTGGGCGCGTGGAAGGCGGTGAGTTCTCTTGGAGGAGAGCGATAAAGAGGATGGTTGTTCAGAACCTCGCAATTTTGGAGGCGCCTCTTCGACGGCCTGGGCAGCATTCCCGTTAGCTCTCCCCCGCTTCTTCTTCCAGCAAGTGTGGCGGACGACCATTCGGGTTCGTTTACCCTCGTCGTGTCTTCTCCTCCACTCCCACGCTTTCAGCTGAACGTCACGCCGCAACCGAAGGAGCACGAGCCCTCGCTGGTGTTGACCGCGAAGCAGGTGGCCGTCGCCGTCGAGGGGATCATTTCGTCGAACAATCCGAAGAAGATCGCCAACGTGATCGTCCAGCTGAAGCTCCGCACGTTGAAGACCGCCGAGCCGCGGACGGTGGAGTACCGCGAGTGCGCCGTGCGGGACAACTACTTCAAGGCCCAATTCCTGTTCGAGATCCGAAAGGTTCGTTCTTCTCGTTCTTTCCACTCACTCCCCCTCGTGTTCAGAACGTGGAGCTCTCCATCGGCGTCCTCTTCACGGACGCGCAGACCAAACGCACGTGGGAGACGACCGCCACGCACAAGATGAACGTGAAAGGCGGCC
Organism: Aphelenchoides fujianensis; assembly: GCA_024699865.1. Taxonomy (NCBI): domain Eukaryota; kingdom Metazoa; phylum Nematoda; class Chromadorea; order Rhabditida; family Aphelenchoididae; genus Aphelenchoides; species Aphelenchoides fujianensis. The sequence continues at coordinate 19,130 of JAMPIO010000477.1, read as the reverse complement.
GTCCAGGAGGCCGAGAAGTGAACGGCAGATCTCTTCGTTGTTTCTTCTTCTTGTTGTTTGCGGGTAATAAAGCTCGATGGAGAGAGTGGAGGCTGCTGCATTTATCAACAAACGAGTGTTCTGAACCCGCAGTGGAATCCGCTGAAAACACCAGGCGAGCGCGAGAAGGGGGCGGAATGGGGAGGAAGAATGTACAAAAGCAAGAAGACGAACCAGTCGGCGGATATCGAAGGTTGGGGGCGTGAACTCAACGGGTGGAATTCAGTCGACTTTTGGCCGGAAGCTGACTAGTGGGCGGACGGAAGAGGGAGGACGAGGGGGGATCTAACGGACACTAAGGCACGAGCATTCGAATGGAAGTCGGTGGGGTTTAAAGCGACAAGAAGACACTTGTTTACGTTTGTACAACGAAGAAGGCCACGTTTGTTTCGAGAGGGAGCGGGGAATCCGATCAAAAGCCGATTGTTCACGACGGGGATTGGCACGAAACAGGCGCCTCTTCGCTTAGTGAACGTCCGGAGCGGGCGGGTCCTGATTGTCCTGCAAACGAGGGGATTGAAGGCATAGGAGTAGGCGAGGGAAACTCACAGGTCGTCCGGCCGCCGGCTTCTCGTCGCCCTGACGCCCGCCGAGTTGCCGCACGGAGTTCGGGCGCGTGAGGAACAGGACGAGCGCCGCCACTCCCCAGAACATGAGCAACATCGGCAGTCCGAAGCCCGAATCGCCGCCCGCTCCTGTTTGCGTGTCGCAGTCCGTGTCCGTGCACTCCGTTTGAGTGTCCCGCAACTGAAGCGAAGGCCGGCAGCTGAGCAAACAGCCGAACGGAAGCGATCACTTACGGCCGACAGCAGGCGGCGCATGAGGGCCTCGTGAGAGAAGACGCACTCGCACGGATCCATTTCGAGCTCTTCGATCTGAAGTCAAGCAATTCAAACAGCAGGAAGGAAGAAGAACGAACCGAAAAAACGGGCAACGAAGGAGGCCGGAAGGCGTTTGGTTCACCGGACACAAGCAGAAGACGAAACTGAGCGGACGGGCGGCTGAACGACCGATCGACTCGACGTTTAATTCAACTGGACGGTCTTTCCAGTGCGTTCCTGCAACCACCCATCGAATTATGCAAACGGTCGCGAATAAACGAGCGGAATGATCGAACGCAAAACGGCGAGGGAATGAGCACACGATCGATGAAACAAAAGAAGGGCGGGAGGAGGAAGGAGGAAGCGTCGAGGAAGAGCCGCTCAATTGACGACGGCGGGCGGAAGGCGGCAAGCAGAAGGACGAGGCGGAATCGAGTTTTCGCAACGGGCGGCGGAAAGACGTCGTCGACTCGCCCACCCGACGGTCGATAAGCCAACCGGAGATCGTCGAGAACAATCGGCAACAGCAGGGTTTTGTGGAGGTCAAGGTTACTGCTCCTTTTCTCCCCATCAGAAACATTTCGGCCGTTCACTTTGCCGAGAACCCACAACAAAATCGAGAGCAAAGTACGCGAAAGGAGCCGCGACACATTCACCAATTCTTCTTGACAGTCGCCGCAAAAGAACCAATCAACCGTTCCCGACCGATAACCCCGATCGTCTTCAAGAACGGAATCGTCAATCGTTGACCGCAATTACCCGCATTCCCGTCGAAGGGGATCGGGAAATCGATACTTCGCCATCACGTGAGCAGCAGAAATCGACCGAAATTCGCGTGTTTTCGCTCCGGAACTCGGCTATCCGCCCGTTCGCCCGCTTTCCGCCGACGGACCGCTCGAGCGAGAAGCCCAAAACAAGGGAACCCACCGGCCGCCGATCGTATTTAAACAAATGGACGCCCGAATTCGAAGGGCAAAACCCGAATTCGCGGACGTTCCGTCTGTTTAGAAGCCAGCCAGCCGGCGGCGGATCGCGAGCTCCCACGGAAACGCCGAAAACAGACGCACATTTCGGGCGGAGCGGAAGGGACACACTCGTCGCCCTTCAGCTCGCAAGGGCGCACCCTCCTCGTCACTCGTAAGCTGACGTGTAAGAGAACGAGCGGATGAGCGGAGGGCGGAGGGTGTGCCAGCAGTTGTAAGCCGGAGGGCCTGATCGTTGACCCCCACTCCCAACCGTATTCTTCATAAACATAGATTTAAAACAGTCACGATTTCTACTGCGTGGAATGGAAAAGAATTGCAAAAAAGGCGTCTACCGTCTTTTTGCCCCACCCATTTTTTGGACCTCACGCGTCGTTTAAGCCATTTCAAAGACAAAAAGACGATTTCTCGACTGGATTTAACGGTTTTAAAGGTTCGTACAACGCTCTGAATTTGACCGAACAATTAGTCCACACAATGCTTGATGATGGGAACCACCAGAAAAGCGCTTTGATCAACTCATCTAACGACGAAACCAAACGTTTAAGCCTCGCAATCAGTTGCCCGATGTACGGCCTCAGCAAGCCGAGTTCGCTGGAAGCCAACGGCTTGAAGGTTGCCCTGCCGACTTCCGCGTTCTAGGGCTTTCTACCGTTCGCCCGGTCGAGAGGCGAACAACACCGGCGGACGGTCGAATGCAAAAGAACGGAGGGGAACGGTCGGGGCCTTGAATTTTGATGAACGGCGGGCCGCCAACCCACGTCAGCATTGCCTCCGCTTCCGCCCTCCGCTTCTCTTTTGTTCTCGTGATACGCCGCTTTCTGATGCAACAACCCGGACGGTTTGATGGAAGAAGCGGTTTCCAGGCTGTTCAAGCAGTCGTTGCCTTTCCTCTGAGCCAGAATGGGCATTTGATTGAAGCAGTCATCAGGATGAAAAAGAAACATCTTGATTCATTAATGTCTCCTCAGCAACAAGACCGACTCCCAATCAAATGGATGGTTCTCCCGTCCAAACAAGGCCGTCCATGGCCACGGACCCTGCCCAGCGGGCACAATCGTCATGACAACTAAAAGAAACGAGCAGAAGTGGCGGCCAAAGACGTCCGTTCTTCTCCGCGAACAAACCGACTGGTGAATTTGGAGAGGAAGCGATTATCCCGTCGAAATGGTGGGTTCCAATCGATAGAAATCACGGCGATCCTCCCCTTCCAGCTGCTCTCCCGTCTTCGTCCCGCCCGCCGCAAGAAGGAGGAGGCGAGCAAGCAGCCCGAAGGTCTGAAGGAGTTGGAGCAGTTCCTCGAAGCCCACGACTACATCGGGGCGATTTCGTTGTTAGAGGTAAGTTCCCCCTCCCGCGCACGTGAACCCCCGCGGATCCGCCGGCTGAAAACGAGCGGCGATTACGCGCGCGGGTTGCGAAAATCGGCGGTCGCTTGCGATTTTTTTTGTTCTTTGCAGCGGGGGGAAGAAATTGAACGCCGGCTACAAGAAATCGATGATTGATTAGCGGGAAGCAAGATCTTCCTGCATAAACACGTCCCTTGTTTCAGCACAAACGGCAGAGTGGCGAGAGCGACCTCACAACGACCCTGTGGCTGGCGTATTGCGCGTGTCATGCGGGCGACTTCAAGAAGGCGGCAGAAATGTACGAGTGGCTGTTGAGCCAAAAGAACTGCCCGAACGAGGTGTTCCTCTACCTGGGCTGCTGCTTCTTCTTCATGGGCATGAACGAAGACGCGCGGCACACGGCCGAGCGGGCGCCCAAAAGTCCGCTTCAAGAACCGCCTCCTCTTCCACATCGCCCACAAAATGAAGGACGAAAAGAAGCTGATGCTCCACCATTCCCTCCTCAAAGACACACTCGAAGATCAAATGTGCCTCGCCGCCATCCACTTCTTGCGGGAGCACTACCAAGAGGCCATCGATTTGTACAAGAAACTGCTTCAGAAGAACAAGTGAGTGCCACTCCTTCTACCCTCTGACCACTCGTTTGTATTCGCTTAAGGAACTTCCTTGCTCTGAACGTGTACCTGGCTCTCTGCTACTACAAACTGGATTACTACGACGTCTCCATGGTCTGCTTTCCTTAAGTGTGCAAGGAGTGCAAAGGGGCTGGTTTAGGAAGTTCTCCAACCGTACCTGAACACCCACTCGGACAGCGCGATCGCCGTCAACTTGAAGGCCTGCAATCACTACCGGCCTGTACAACTCGAAGCAGGCGGAGAGCGAGTTGAAGTCCCTGCGGCACTTGGCGACGAGCGATGCGAGTTTCGGTAAGGACATCGTCCTGCACAACACGGTGAGCTCAAACATCAACCACTCGGTAGTGAGCGAATTCTTCAGGTGGTCTTCCGCAACGGGGACGCCGCCCTTCAAGTGTTGCCCGCACTCGGTGGACGTGATCCCCGAGGCGCGCATGAACCTCTGCATTTACCACTTGAAGAAGAGTGGGTTCTCGCAGTCGATCCTCCACTTCTTCTTGTTTCTAGACGACGTGGATGCCGCCTACGAGCTGATGAAAGACCAGGAGGGCGGCGGCGCTCAATACTCGCTGCTGAAAGCCATCACGTTCGCAATCAAGGGCTACGAGGAGCAATCGCAGGAGCTGCTCGAATCTTCGGCCAACTTCTTCAAAGCGTTCGGCGAGTCCTCCTCCGACTGCGACACGATCGCCGGCCGCCAGTCGATGGCCTCCGCCTACTTTCTTGTGGAAGCAGTTCGACGAGGTGTTGATCTACTTGAACTCGATCAAGGCCTTCTTCGAGAAGGACGACCTCTTCAACTACAACTACGGACAGGCGTTGGTTCAAATGGAGAACTTTGCCGAGGGCGAGGAGATTCTCGCCTCGATCACGAACCCCGAATTCACGAACGAACTCTGCTATCAGCTGTCGTTTGCTCGAGCTCGTAAGTAGGCCGAACAAGAAGCGTGAGAGATCCCTTCCGCTTGCAGTGATCCGAAACGGGAAGGCGAAAGACGCGTGGGCGTTGTACGAAAGCGTGAAGCACACGGCCGAGGCGCCCCAACTGTTGCGGCTGGTCGCCAACGATTGCTACATCGTGAGTGTCCCAATGAAGAACTGCTTGTAATGGTTGAAGGAAGAGAACTACGTTTACTCGCTGAAAGCCTTCGACGAGCTGGAGCGGCGGGACACGCTGGGCGTGAACGTCGCCCACTGCTTGAACGCGAAGCAGGGCTCCTTCATGGGCGCTTTGAAGCAGTTCGCCAATGGAAGGGCCACTGTGTAAGTGGAAAGCAAGGAGTTCCGTTCTGTTCATTCGAATTTCCAGCGACGACATCCGCGAGTCCATTCGTCTGATGGAGAAATCGCGCACTCCCCAGGTGGTCAACATGATCACAGTCGCCCGCCGGTGGGGCAACGAAATCGGAGTCTTCTTTTGAATCTTCCGCGGAATCTCCTTCAAACTCACCTATTTTTACGCAGTTTGCGGTAATAAACGTTCGCAGCAAAGAGTAAAGGGTGAATGAGAAAGAAATTTGCACGTCAATTCGGTGGGTAACTGCAACTGAAGGGGGGGAAGCAGGAGGGGCCGCCCACGTCGAACGCGGCCTCCAACGCCGCCCCCACCGGGAATGCTCCAGTCGAAGGCCGTCGAGCAGAACCTCGCCCAGCCGCCGCTCATCGGCCCCAAGCCGGGCGCCCTCTCGCCGCGCGGCAATCAGGCCAAACAGTTCGGCGGCCAAAAGTCGCGGGACGACGGTCAGTGCGAACTGAGGACGAACAATCGGCTGCTTTCGCCGGAAACAGAGAGGCCCCAGCACCGGAGGGCCACGCAGGGGGGGGGGACACTCTCGAGTGCGGTTCAACAGTTCCGTTTTTCAAACAGCTCCAATTTCATTAGCCCCTCTTCCTAAACGACATTCTTCATTTATTGACTCGATGTCGCTGCGACTGGCGGTCGTTCTCCTCTCGCTGCTCGCCGTCGCGGCCGCTCCCGTTCGACGAGGACGGCGGCGGAGCCGTCGGCCTTCCTCGCGAAGTTCGTCCTCCCGCCGCCCGCTCGATGCTCGTGTTCAGGGGCGGGCCTGCTGTTCTTCTGCTCGCTGGCCGTCGGGCTGCTCTGCGGCGTGGGCGGGATGGGCGGCGCGGCGGTGTTCTTTTGGACGCGCGCCGCCCGCAACGAAGCGGAGGGCGTGGCGGCGAGCGCGCGGCTGAACGAGTGGACCGTGGCGGTGGCCGAGCAGCGGGCGGAAGTCGAGGGCCTCATCCGGGAGGAGGGGCAGCTGGACGAGGCGATCCACCAGCTGGAGGTGAGTGCGCCCTCCATTCTCCCCACTCGCCTGCAGAGCCGCCTCGCGTACGACCGCCTCTTCCACCGACGGGCGACCGGCCGGAAGGCCCACGAGGCGGCGGCGGCGAAGCGGGCGGCCGGCGACGCGGAGACCGCCGCCCTGCGCGCCCGTCTGCAGGCCGAGGAGGCGGCGCTGCTCGCGAGCGTCGAGAAGCGACTCGCCGAAGGTCGCCGCCAGCGAGCGGCCGACGTGCAGCGGGCGGTCGAGGAGGCGCGCCGGTCGGCCGTCGTCCCGCCCGTGAGTTCCGCCCTCCCGCCTCCAATCTCCCGCTTGCAGAGGCCCCTGCCGCCGCTCAGCTCCGCTCCTCCGCCGTCGACCACCCGCCGACGAACCGGCCGAGGAGTGAGCGCGAGTTGTTCCGATTGTGTCGATCGTGGAATAAACAGGAGGTTGTTGGAAACTGATCGTCGATTCCTCTTTCAACACTGCTTCCACTCATGATCGTCCCTCGTTCCACTCACTCACCGCCCCGAACGCCAATGAATCAAACGGCGGCCGTCGGCCTTTCGTTTAAAACGGGCCCCATACGGCCCCTCGCCCGCAAGCTTCGAGCATTCGGACGGTCGAAATGAAATTCGCGCTCTTCCTCGTGGTCCTCGGGGCGGCCGGCTGCGGCGCCTTCTCGCCCACGTCCCAGCGCAAGGTGGAGGACGCGTGAGTCGTGTGCAGGCCGCGAAAACTCCCGCTCTCCAGGTTCCTTTCCTTTCGGCATGTGCGTCTACGAGGCCCAAGCATCCGAGGAGGACGATGGGCGGCAGGCGGTGCGGGAGTGCGCGGAGGAGAGCGGCGTGCGGCTGCTGCAGCCCCTCCTGCTCGCCCTGCGCACGCCCGAGACCGAGTGCCTGACGACGGCGAGCGAGCGGCTGGAGCGGGACGCGCAGTTCGCCCTGGTGAGCGCCGTGGTGGACGGCTGGACGGTGGGCGAGGCGGGCGGGCGCGCCTTCTGCACGTGAGTGGGCGGCGGCGGGCGGACGACGCGGCGCTTTCAGCCTCTTCGACCGGCTTCCTCGCGCCGCTCCTCTGCGCCCTGCGGGAGGCCTGCGACGGGCCGCGCGACCTCGCCTTCCTGCACGCCGCCGCCGCCCGCGTGCTCGCCGAGCAGAAGTTCCTGCGGCCCTCCGAGAACCTCAGGCAAGCTAGCGTTTCATCCAATGGACGTCCCCCACTCACCGCCCCCTCTTGCAGCTGCTTCTTCGAACGCGACGATCAACCCGGCGGCCTTCGAGTTCGGCTTCCGACCGGACGCCGACCGGCCGCTCGTCCTCGACTTCGAGTGCCGCAAGTCGCCGACCGCCTTCCCCTCGCCCACCGCCGAGTCCGAAGAGGAGCAGGAGGATGGTGGGGGGCCCGTCCGTGTTCCGCTGAGCCGCCGCCGCAAGCACCACTGATTTCTATTCGTGAATAAACAGCCAACTGAGTGTCGTTTCACGGTTTATTGAAGACAGAGGGAGAGAGGAGGACATCTCAGGGCTCGGCCTTCTCCAACTCGATCAGCTTCTTGACGCCCTCGTGCATCACCTTGACGGCCTGCAAGCGGGCGAGTGGGTGAGTGAGAGGGAAGGGGCAGCAGTGGGACCACTCGCCTGGAACTCGGACAGGCCGAGGCGCTGCTTGTTGCTGATGTCGTAGACGCCGCCCTCGGTCTCCGAGTGCTCGCCGTGGATGCCGCGCGGCTGGAGCTTGAGGTCGGCGCAGATCTGCTTGAAATCGGGCTTGGCGCTCAGCTTGGGCAGCTTCACGTGGACGGAGGCGCGCACGGTGGTGCCCAGGTTGGTGGGGCAGAACGTGAGCCAGCCGAGGCGGGCGTGGCGCGCGAACGGCGTCTTCTGCCCGATCGCGTTCAGGCCCTTGATCTGCAGCGGGCGGGGGGATGAGGGAGGAGTCCACTGGGCACTCGGCACTCACCAGACGGCCCAGCACGGCGCCCACGTTTCCGCCCGGCTGCATGGAGATGATGCGGAGGTGGTCTGAAGCGGGAGGGAGATGAGAGAAGAGGGACAGTCCGGGGCACTCACCCTCCTCGTTGACCCACACGAGGAACGTCTTCTTCTCGTTGTGGAAGATGCCGCGGCCCGGTGGGCCAGAAGCGGTTGGCGTTGGCGGCCTCCAGGAAGCGGTCGCCCTGCTTGAAGAGGAAGTGGTCGGCGATCAGCTTCTGCTGCACGTCCGCCGACATGCCCGTCAGCGGGTAGTAGGCGCCCTTCAGCTCGGGGTCGCTGATGCCCTCCAGCGTGGCCTTCACGCGCGCCTCCATGTTCTTGTAGTTGGCCTCCGTGAGCAGCGGGTTGAACGGGTAGCCGGCCAGCGAGCGGCCGCAGCGGACGCGCGTCGAGATCACGAACTTGCCCTCGGGGTCGAGGTCCGTGAGTTCGGCCAGCTGCCGGGGAGTGAGGGGGCTGGAAGGGGAGGGCACCTGCCTTCGACTCGCCCAGGTCCATGGCCGGCTGCGTGTCGGTGGGCTTGAAGCCGTGGTACTCCTGGATGACGGCGTCCAGCAGCGGCGCGAACAGCGTGTACGACTCGGCGTCCTGCAAGCGGCGAGCGGCCGGTGAGTGGGTGGAAGACGGCGGGCACTCACCGGCGCGTAGACCCCGACGCCGCTGTCCAGGTTCGCCACGCCCGACTGGATGACGTCCCAGAGCGTGGCGCCGAGTTTCGTCTTCTTCGCCTTCAGCTTCTGCAACGGGCGGGCGGTGAGGGCGGAGCGGGCGACCACCCACCTGCACGACCTCCTTCGTGAGGCACTGCTTCAGGAGACTCTTGCACTCGGCGGCCGCCTGCAGCTTCTCGAAGCCCTCCTCGATCTTCTTGACGGTCGCGGGATCGGCGGTCATCTCGGCGGGCGGGAAGAGCGGAGCGGAGTGGAGATTGGAGGCGTTTGTCGACGAGCGAACAACTGGACCGCGCGCCCGCCGCCCTCCGCTTTTATACGCTTAAATTTTGGGCGGGGAACAGCCCGGCCTTCTGATGCAAATTCCGCCGGTAGCGGGTACGCGTTCTTTGGCAAAGGGGTGCCGGGGCGGAAAACCGCGCCGGTGCTTCCCCGCCTGTCCGCAGTTCAAATGATCGTCTCACAGCCAAAACAATGTTCAAACGAGTGTTTATTCGAGCGCTCAATCCTTTTGGGTCGCGGAGAGGTCGAAGGGGTCCGCTTTCTTCTTCGGCGCCGCCTTCTTCTGCTCCGTCTTTCGCTTCTGCTCGGTGGACGGCCGCTTCTTCGGCGGGTCGACGGGCTCGTTGGAGCCGATGGCCGTGACTTCAGCGGGCAGGAGAACATCCTTCGCGGCGTCCTCCTTCGGGCGCTCGCTGCTCGGCGCCGGGTAGGCGGTGAGGAACTCGTCGACGGTCGTCTGGCCCTCCGACGGGCCGCCCGGCTGTTTGGGCGAGCGGGAGCGGAGGTCGTCCTCGGTGAGGGTCCGCACGCCGCGCGCCTTCTTCGGCTTCTTCTTCTGCAACACGTGTCCATCAGGGAATTCCGACTGCCGGGGCGCTCACGGTCGGCGCGAAGAGCTGCTCGGCGGCGGGCGTGGGGAACTTCTCGGTGCCCGCGAACTGCAACGAGCGCCCGATCACCCGCCGTCCGCCCGCTTCTCACCGCTGCGGGCGCGATCTGCGGCGAGGTCCTTCCGCTCGTCGACGGGCGGCTGCGGGGCGACGGGCGGGGCGGCGGTCGAGGGCTTCCGGTGGCCCGTCATCGTGACCTCCATGCGGTTCGTCTGCAGCACGTGCATCAGGTACTCTGCAAGGAGAGTGGAGGGAAGAGGGGCGGCCACTCACTGTACTCGTGGGCGAGGAACTTCTCCTCGGCGATCTTCTTCCCGTAGCACACGCCGAGGAAGCTCTCGGCCGCCCGACGGTCGCGGCGGAAGCGGCGGAGTTTGCGGAGCGCCCAGACGATCCAGCCGGCCGCCACCACCGCCGTCAGCAGGCAGCCGAGCAGGAGGACCCAGCCGACCACCATCGAGCCCACGGGCAGGAAGCGGCTGCAAGGAGGTCGAGCGATGCGGGCGGCCGACCCACCTGAAGCGCCCGCCGCCGTCCACCCACTCGGCCAGCCGGCGGCTCTGCGGCCCGCCGAGGAGGCCGCTCTTCAGCCCCCGCCCCGCCGCCAGCACGCACGCCGCCCGGCCGGCGGCGAAGAAGACGAGGCGGCCCGTCTGCAGAGAAGGTTGCAGCACACGGCCGATCCTTCCGCTCGTCCACTCACCTGCGAGCCCACGAGGAAGCCGTCGGTCGCGGAGAAGCCGCCCGGCCGAGCGGCGAGGGCGGGACTCCCGGCCACGCGGTAGACGTCCTTCCCGAACTCCAGCTCGATCGCCTGCCGCCCGTCTGCAGGCGGGAGTGAAGGTGGAGGGAGGGGGACTCACTGGTCGCGCGGTTCCACACGTGCAGCACGGGCGTCTCGTCTTCGAACGCGAGGTCGAGGAGGAAGTCGTCGGGGACACACGACTGGGCGCCCCGTCGCCGCCTTCTGAAAGGAGTGGGCGGAGAGGACGGCGAACGCCCACCTTCTGCAGCATTTCGTCCGCTTTCGAGGGCTCGCCGAGCGGCCGCACGAGCAGCTCGCAGTCGGCGGAGAGGGCGAACAGGAAGCCGTCCGCCCGCTCCACGTTGGCCGTCGAGCAGGCCGCGTGCCCCGAGTCCACTGGAAGAAGGCGGTGCGGGCGGGCGGGAGGGCCGACTGACCGTCCCAATCGAACCGGCAGCTGCCGCCCACTCGCCGCCGCCACGAGCAGCGCGCAGAGCAGACCGCCGATCATCGCGGTCGATTGCAAAATGAGCGCCCGCTTTCTGCCTTGTTCGGGACTGTTCGGAGCAGGTGATCAGTTCCTTCTCCGCCTACCGATCATTCCTGCTAACCGTGTGCTCATTCGCATTAAAGAGTTTATGTTCGGCAACCGTTGAGTACTCACTACATTAATGGACGAGGTGCAATTAGAAATACGATTGAAGGCGCGGAAGGAACGAATGGGCGTGTGGAATTTACAACAAGGCAATACGGCGGAAGAGATCACCGTCTGCGTTCGATGTGGTCAGTGTGTTCTTCATTCAAGCGTAGAACAAAGGAGTTCAGAAAGGACGAAGATGGCGGGGCAGGAGGCAAGGAGGCATTCCAACAGACGGCTGAAGGGCAGAGGCGAGCGCCAAATTCACGAGTCGGTCGGGTCTTCTGCAAACAAACGGCGAGTGACAAGACTGAGTGGACAGAACTCACCTGAAGGGAATGCGGTGGATGGCGATTTCTTCGTGTTTCGCGCCTCTTTCCGGTTCGCCCGAACTCGCGACCGTCAACACTCCGTCCTCCACATCGAACAACGAAGCGTGCAGGTGGAGGTTGAAGGCCGAGTCGACGCGAATCGGAAGCAGGACGTCCATCCATTTGCCCGCTCGAAGCTCCAAGATGGCCACGTGTTGAATGCACGCGCATTTACCAAAACTCGGGGCAATAACACATGTTGGCAACGTAAACTGTGCCCGCTTTCCACAAAGCCGTGTAGTGGTAAGAAGAGCTGGCTGAAACGAAGCAATGTTAACTTTCGAGAGAGCTTGGTCGTCACGTTTCTCTCTTCGCAATCAGATCGCGCAAGGTTTTGGGCAGCGGTTTCAAATCGATCGCTTCGCTGACTTGAGCGTACCAAAATCGTAGCGTTGCAGAGTGGACAGCCCGGAAAGCAGTCCGCGGTCGTTCTCAGCAATGAAAAAGGACCAAAGAGATCCCGTCGAACACGTCGGAATGAGCTCCTCGCAGATGCCATCCTCCGCGCGGCTCCTCAACCGAAATGGGCGGTCCGAGAGGGCCGCCAGCTCGAAGTCTGTTCGGAGCTCGTAAACGAGCCTTCGTCTTCGTCCTCCCAAATCTGCCGCTCCACAATCAACCATCGCCCGTCGCTGAAGACAACCGGGGAGCCGGTGTAGAAGTAGAACTCCCTAAGGATCGTGGCTGTTTGCTGCTTAAAATCCAGTTTGATGATGAGGACGACCGTGTGAGCTGCAAAGAAAATGCGTATGAATCTCTCGGTTCGAAACGAACAAACCCGTCGACCAAATGTACCTTGATGGCCAGCAAATGCACCGTTTCCGTTCGAAAGATCCTCGCGGATCAAATGAATTCGCGGAGAATAGAGCCGACATTTCGGTGTCCTCGCCCATTTTTCGAATGCTTCGATTTTGAACAGAACCTAAGGAGAGAGGGTGTTTGTTGCGAAGGAAAACAAACCACTGTGTTTGAGTAATCGGGTGGAGAGCAAGGAAGTTGCCGGTCCACGAATAGCAGAGGTGGTAGACGAAACTGCCCGCCATCGTGCAATCCAGATAAGGATTGACGTATAGAGGGAATTTCTTAACGCAATAATGAAACGTCGCCAGTTTGCCAGCGAACGAAGTGGAGTTTCGTCAGACATATTTAAGCCACTCGTTGTGTCGGGCAGACGCCAAGCGCGCTAGCAAGCACCCGAATGAACGGATGGATCGCACAATTCGCCATTGCAGTGGATGCAGCCAAGTGGCTCTTTTGCGTGGTCGTTCACACCCGAAACGGGTGACTGCGAGGCATTATAAACCAAGGATAAACTTTGTCGCTCCTTGGTCGCCAGATAACGGAGAAAAGTTGAAAGTAGGTTGCCCTTATTACATTCTTTTCCTGTTAATTACCCGTTAGTCTCAACCAATTAAAGAAAAGCAAGCAGCTGTGCCGAAAATAAACTGCTCTCCGTGCAAGTGGGCGAAATGGACAGTCGGCGGGCAGAAAAAACAACAACCGTCCGTTTAATTGCCTCTTGTGGTCATCGCCGGGCGGAGTGATAAGACGAAGCAGCAGGAGCGAACGTGTCCCATTCGAATCAAATGGGATCGCAAAGGGGAAACGGCCGTTGGCAACGGAAGCGAACGAGGGGAACGCTCCCTGGTGAGACGGAAGTCGCCGAAATCACGAAGGCAAGCGGAGGAACGCCCGCAAATCTCCGCATTCCCTCCTCGAAGTACGCCGCCGCTCCTCGTCGTCGCTTCTCAGCGTTTTATGTCCGCCCGTTTATCATCTCATGAGTCGCCCTCCCGCCCGCCTCCCGCGGGACGACCGAAATACGCCCCGATTTTATTCGTTTGCGGCTTTCGAAGACAAACCGCAATGGAAGACGCGAACCCTCGATCGCATTCAGGTGCTGCCCGCCCGCCCATCTCCGGCGGATTGTTGACTTTCCGCCGACCGAAACGATCGGAAGCGTCGCGGCTGCTCGACGGACGCCCCGAAAGGAAGCAGTGCGCGAGTGTGTCCGCCCTTTATCTCCGCAAAGAAGGGGCGTGATTGTGGATCAACAGCCGCATTACTCGCGAGCCGCCATCCGTGTAATCGAATCGCCTCTTTGGAACAACCGGAAAGCGTGGCGATTGTTTGACTTCAGCCATCATTCGATCTTTTCGATTAGTCACCCCACTGCAAACAACCCAAGGCATTGCTCCCAAATTTGAAGTTACCAGTGAACGTTTCCCGTCACAATCGTATTTATGCCGAGAGACGCTCGGAGAAAAAAAACAGGATCTGATACAAGGGCAAATTTACGGATTGTGATAGATATAGAAAGAGACTGTGGGCAGTTTTGTGGGAATAGAGATGAATGGAATGAATTCACGGCAGTTTTGATTCAGCACCAGAACTTGGTGTTCAACTTCGGGGGCCAGGCGGGTGTTGAGCTCCTCGAAATAGCCGGGCGCCTGCTCGGTGGACGGTCCCTGGCCCGAGTGGCCGGACGAGACGGTGGCCACGTCGTCAACGGTGCCGTACCCGTAGAGGTAAAAGGAGGCTCACTTTCCATGTAGTTGTTCCGGCCCCGTTTGGACAACGCGCCCGCGTGGTAGAGCATGGCCGGCAACGAGATGCTGCCCAGCACTCCGCCGTGCAGGTGGCTGCAAGGTGGAGAGGAGTGAGTGGGGGGAAAGGAATCGCAGGGGACTCACCAAAGGGCGAACGTGAGGTTCGGTGAGCTCGGCGCGCTCGAGACGCTTGCTTGCCCGGCGACTCGTCGACGACCACCGAGTAGACGGTCGGGCGCGCCGTTCCAATGAGGCTGCGCTGCAAGCATAGCAGCGAGTAAGTGAAACGGAAGACTGAGAACGCACCTGGGGAACGAGCACAAACTGATCCCTGAATTCGGGTTCAAGATGCCCTTGGTGATCAGCGTGCCCGGGCGGACGTTCCTGTCGGCGTTGGTCACGCGGCCGCCCGGTCCGGCCTGCGGCTTCTGCGTGGGGAACAGGCGCGAGGTTGTTCTTCTGGCAAATGAGCATCGTGAAGCCGGGCCTGCAAGCGAGAACATCAATGCCTGTCCCTCCTCTTTCCAACTCACCGGCGGAAGTCGGGGTTCGACTTCTGAATGGGCGGCAAACGAGCGGTTGATCGCCTCCCTTCTCAAGGTCCCTCACGTGGTGGAACTCGCCGTCCGAACGCCCGCGCGGTAGAAGATGATGTGCGTCGGCCAGGCCTTCCGCTCGCTCCGCTTCTTGTAGTCGAGGATGGCGTGGCCGAGCGTCTTTTCGAAGTTCTGCACGATCGTTTCGCGCGGCTTCCTGGTAGATCCAGCCGCCCGTCATCGAGAGCTTCTCGTTGTAGTTGTAGCACACCTGCCGACCAGTCGAGTCGATTAAAGGCCAACAGAATTATCGGAAGAACTCACTCCAACGACGGTGGGCGTTCCGACGCCCTTTGCGCCCGGCGCCCCGTGCGACAGGTCGATGCCGATGAACAAGCGGCCGGCCATCCATTCGCTGTCGCTGGAAGCAGGCAAGTGAAAGACCATAAGCAAAGTCGGCGTGACTCACAAGATGCGGGCGATGTTCGGTTGAGCGACTGCGGTTGTCCAGAGGCGAACTGGTTGGACGGTCTTGATCGTGAAGTTGGTTCCGCCCAGCTTCTCGTTCGTCTTCATGATCACGTTCTCCAGCATCACCATCTAAGTGAAGTGGGTGATCGAAGAGGAAGAAGGAATCGATCGCTCACGTTGTTCTTTTGGATGATGTTGAAGACGGTTTGCTGCCACAGTTGTTGCGTGACGATCTTGGAGCTCCATCTCGAAGATCTGAGGGGAATGAAGGGTGATCTCCGTGATGAATCGCCCCTCTGTGCGCACCTTGAAACGTCGTGGATGGGGTCCATCTTGTCCTTCGTGATGACCAGGAAGAAGTCGGCGCCCGCGTGTCCCGGGCCACCTGCTTCACGCGCTCCGGGTGGCTCTCGACGAAGACGTGCGGCTTCGGGTTGAGCGACACGCCGCGAAGCTGCAGGGCCTTGCAGAAGCGGCCGATGAAGTCCCTGAAACGAGAGAGATGAAAGTGACGAAAAAGAGGAGGTGGACTCACTCGAGCATCCGGTCTTCCACGCATCGGTAGTAGTTCACGACCACCCAGCGCTCGACCTTCGCGCCCACCAGGAAGCGGCGGTGGTCGGGCGGGCGCCACGCGAGGCGGCCGTTCGCGGCCGCGGCTCTTCGATCCACACCCTCCGCGAATCTGGATAGCCGGCGGGTGGAGCAGCTCGGCGTTCGTGCGGATCGTGTTCGGCTCCGGGCTGTTCGAAGCCCGAAGTGGCGCTCGTGCAACGGGTTGGCGGCGGTCAGGATAAAGGCGATGCCGTCGATTAGTCGCTCGGTCGTCTGCTTCATGGTGGGCGGGTCCATGGGCGCCTCCTTGATCATCTCTTCTTGCTGCAACCGACAGGCGGGTGGAAGGGAAAGAGATTCGCTAAAGGACTCACGAATTTGCCGTCCATTTTCTGGAGGGGAAGACGCTGCCCGCCCAGGACCTTGAGCACGTCCAGCGGGTAGATAGTTGACGGCCTTGTTGCCGTCCCGCTCGCGCACCTTCTGGATGACCGCCGGCATGCGGTCGCACTCATTCTTCTCGTCTGTTGTACTTCGTCTCCAAGTAGTCGACCACGCCGACCTTCTGCCGCTTGGGAGCCGCCCGTTGCCCGCCTCGCCGCGCGTCCCGCGTCGAAGCGGATGGCCGCTCATCCTCCTGGTCGGACAGCCCGTCGCAGATGAACATCCGGTTGTGGTTGCAGGTGCGTGGTGATGAGCATCAGCTTCTCGGACGTCCTTCTGGACCGCGCGCTCGTAGGCCCGGTCGTCGCGAAGCGGTCCTCCAGGTCGCGCAGGTCGCGGCAACCGAACAGGCGCTGCAGGTAGTCCACAGCGGGAGCCGGGGGTAGAACGCACCCATCTTGACGCCCGCCTGGAGCATCACCTCGCCGCCTGTCCTCGCCGCACAGCTGGACGCCTCGCGAGGAAACCCTCCTTGATGCAGGCGCGCCTTGGATCTCGCGCGGGCGGCCGCCCGCTGGCCGGCTCCTTCAGGTAGCACTGCTGCCGGAACACGTGGAACTTGTCGCTCCTGCAACGAGCGGGGTGAGCGAGGAAGAGAGCGGAAATGAGGGCTCACGAAATGATCTTCTGGTTGAAGACCATCTCCATGATGGCGAGCGAGGAGCGGTCGTCGTCCAGCTCGTCCATGGCCACGCGCGCGCTGTCCACGTGGATCGTTCCTTCGAACTTCAGCTCCACGTAGAGGTCGGCCAGTTATGCGGGGGCAGGTAGTCGCGGTACTTAGGGTCGATCAGTTCCTGAAGCGGGAGGTCGAATAAAAGGAACGACTGGAGGACTCACGGCATTCAGCGGAACCTTCGTCACCTCTTGCGGCAAAGCGTGGCGAGTCGGCCGAGAAGATCGTCTGGCCACAGTCGAAGAGGAGCTTCTGGAGGTCCTTGCCAAAGATGTCCGGCCTGGTGGTGATCAGCTGGCAGAAGAGGCCGTTGAGGACCATGCGGCGGCGTTCGCTCGAGACGCTGCAAGGACGGAACGAGTGGAGGTCTCGTTCGATGGGGAAAAACTCACTCATTCTTCTGCCCCTCGGCCAGGTTCTTCGGGTCCTTGGCCCCGCCAGTGCAGATGGATGAACTTCGCCTCGTAGCGATGGACCTTGGTCTCTTGAAGGTGACCTTGAAGCAGTTGGTGTCGACCACCTCCTGCTTGAGGGCCCGAATGCGGAGCGTGTTCGGCGCCTTGACCATCATCTCCATCGCGTCGTTGTCTTTCTTCCACTCCAGAAGCTCTTTTGGAGAGCCGGGCATTGCTGATGGCTGCAATCGATCGATCAAAAGACGAAGGAGGACGGGGAAGGAGGGACGCGCGAACGAAAGAGGAGGGCGAAGCGGAAAACAAGCCGGCCGGCCGGCCGGACGGACGAGCGGGCGGGCGGGCGGGAGAAAAGCGGCGGAGAGAGGCCGCGGCCGCGATCTCCCGCCTGCCCGCCGCTCCGCGTTCGCCGACTCCCGTCCCGCCCGCCGCGGAGGGGCAAACGGACGGCGCCCCGTAGCCGCCGCCTGCTTTCCGTTCGGGTCTCCAGCAACAAGCGAACGGCGGTTTTCGCCGAGCGGGCGGGTGGCGGCGTGGCCGAGCGTTCCGCTCGGCAGGACGGCGAGCGCATCCCGCGGATTTGGATTTGAGTTGTGAACATGCGATCATCTTGGTGATCCCATCGATTGTCGGTGCAATACAGAAGCCATTCGAACAACCACCGAAAACCACCCGTATTTCAGTCGATTTTCTCTTGTTCGAAATGATTCCCTCCTTTCTCTTCGTTGTCCCTGCGCATTCACGTGGACAACCAGCCGAACAGAAATGATTTCGAGTGTTTACGCAGAAGGAGTCACACGACCGAAGCGAGGGCGGGAATCAATGAGTGGACGGAAGGAGTCAACGGTTGGGCTCCGCGCTTCCGGGCCCCGTGTGCGACTCGAGCGTCTCGCGGCTCACGTCGCCGGCCACCGCGCGCGCCAAGTCCTGCAGCAAAAGGGCGGGATGAGCGGGAGGATTGGCGGGAGGAACTAACCGAACGAGTGAGCAGGTCGAGCGGCCGTCCGTTGCGTTGAGCGTTCGAGTCGAAGATCTCGTCGAAGAAGGGGTGGCCGAGGAGTTTGGGCCCGTGCAGGCGGGCGGACGGCGTGTAGCTGCAGATCTTCTCGACGAGCGCGAGGGCGACGAGCGGCGCGTCGGGCAGCAGGCGGGGGAGGGCGTTGCGGCCGCGCGCCTCGAAGTTTTCGGCCGCCCGCACGACCGGCGGCTTCTCGAGCAGACGGGCGCGGCGGGCGTGCATCGCGCGCAGCTGTTCGGCGGTCGGGAGGCCGAAGCAGTCGACGATCTTCTCCAGCTGGTTGTCCGTCGAGGAGCCCGCCAGGAAGGTGCGCCCGCGCAGCATCTCGGCCAGCACGCAGCCCGCCGACCATACGTCTGCAGCGAAGGGATGAACAGAAGAACTCGCCGCACTCCAGCACTCACCGATGGCCGCCCCGTAGTTGTGGGCGCCGAGGAGGAGTTCGGGCGGGCGGTAGTAGCGGGTCACCTGGTAGCTGGACATCGCGTCCGGCTCGCCGCGCACGAGCGACGAGCCGAAGTCCGCGATCTGCAGGCTGCCCGACTCGGGCTCCACGAGGATGTTCTGCGGCTTCAGGTCGCGGTGGACGATCCCGTTCGAGTGGACGAACTGCAGCCCGCGGAAAATCTGCCAGCCGAACAGCTTCACGTCGATCAGCTCCAGCGGGCGCGGTCGGCGCGCGCGGATCAGCGACGCCAGCGAGTTGGGCACGAACTTCATGACCAGCGAGTAGCACGTCTAAATGAAGAGGGATGAGCAGTTGCACAAGAGGGAACTCACCCGATCGCCGTGCGTCTTCGAGAAGATGTAGAGCAGATTGACGATGTTCTTCGGCGCGAAGCGGTTGAGGCGCTCGAGGATGCGGATCTCCTTCATGTCCTCCTCGCTGCCCCAGCACTTCTTGATGGCGATCGTGCGCTCCTCGCCCCCGTCGTGGATCGTGCCCGTGTAGACGTTCGAGTAGACGCCGTGCGAGAACAGTCGGAGGGCCGAGAACGTGAGCGTCACCTCCTCCTCGGCGCCGCCCACTCGCGGCGGCCACGAGCAGCGC
>JAMPIO010000476.1:0-41901 GCA_024699865.1 Aphelenchoides fujianensis | reverse complement strand
CGCACTCCTCGAAGACGACCGGCGGGCGGGGGTTCTGGCGGCAGTCGACGCCCGAACGCGCCAACTCTTCCTGCAAGCGAGAGTGAGAGGAAGACGTAGAGGAGTGCTCACTTTGACCAGCCGCTTGACCGTCGCCTTCGTCCCGCCGCCGTCCGGCTTCTTCGGGCGGCGATCCCGCCGCTTGAACTGAAAGCAGGTGGACGGAGGACGGCGGGAGAACGAACCTTCGAGCCGCCCGTCTTCCGCTTCCGTTCGATCACCTCGTCTGAACGGGCGGGCATCAGAGGGGAGCAGAAGGGAGCTGACCGAGCGACAAACTCAGGAGTTCCTCGCGTTCGCGGCGCTCGGCCTCTCGCTTCTTCGCCGCCGCCGTCGCCGCCTTCAACTCGCGCTGGATCTCCGCTGAAAGCCGGCCGACTCGTCCGCTCGTCGCTCGAGGAAACGCACCCAACGGCTTCTCCAAATCGAACATTCCGGCGGCCAAAAGAGCGAGGGCGAGTGGCGGGGAGCGACCGATGGGAAAACTGCAGCGAAAATGAAGGAATTTGCGAGGAGACCGGCGGCAGCGAGCAAACGAGTGCTGGAAGCTGCAAGGTCGTCGAATTCACCCGTTCTCTGCCACCTGGTGGCGTCTTTGCCCTTTCGTTGTGGCCGTCTGGCGTGTCGTTTGTGAGTTTGCAGAGAGCCTAAGAAAGGAATAGACGGGATGAAAGGGGACTCGCCTTGAAGACCGACCGTCCTTTAGACGGGCACCTCGGCGTCCGCTTGAAGGTGGCGGCGATCTTGCGGCAGAAGTCGAAGCAGCTGGAAGAAGACGCGGCGGGGTTCAAAACGGCGATCAAAAGCGATTCCCCTCGCCGCATTCTGCGCACTCCCGCTCGCTTGCAGTCTTCGAAGCGAAGCTCCTCGAGGAGCTCCACCGGGTGGACGCGACCGCCGAACTCGCCGCCCCCAACCGCGCCGATCGGCGCCGCTGAATCCATCACCGCTCGAAGCAGCGAGTATGAATCCAGTAACGTCAGACCAGGGCCTTTCTTTTTATCCAAACAACACAGGCGGCTGCTTCGTCCCCTTCGGAGAAGTCGGCTTCCTGCTCGCTCGACAGGTCGGAGAGCTCGTCTCGTTGGAAGCCGGACGGCCCCGCCTGCCTTTCGGCCGGCTGGAGTGCTCTCGGAGGGCGCGTTGCAGCTCTTCTGCAATCGAACGAGAGAAATGGAAGGAAAGAGTGTTGCTCGCCTTCTTCGTCCTCGCGGCCAGTTCTCATTTGTGCGATCGCCGGAGCGGCGGCAGTTGCACCAGGTTGTAGGAGCGTTCGATCGCTGCCGCTCTCGCCGAGCAGGAACTGCCGCACGTCGAAGTTGGGGCGAAGGGAGAGGCGGAACGGGGAGACGAACGCGATCTTGTTGAGGAAGGAGCCGGCGGTCGCGAGCGGGCGGCAGGCGCCCCGCTGCGGCACGTCGACCTCCACGCCCTCGAACTTCAGCACTCGGAACCACGCCGAGTGGCTGAAAAAAGAGCGTGTACCCGACTGGGGCGCGAAAGGAGTGGAATTCGTGCACCGCCTTCTGCCCGACGCGGGATGGAGACACAAGATCCCCTCAACGAACGCCCACGGACAGACGGCCCAAGCGAACGAGGCGAACTGCGGGCACTGGATTTCGTGCCAGCAATCGTTGTCGTTCTCGAGCGAGGTGCGGAGCCCTTCGACCTCGCCCATCAAACTCTTCGTGATCACCAAAACGGTTAGGAGGTTGCCCTGCACGAAGCTGCACACGAACGAGCGGGGCAATGAGGCGATTCTTCGCGCACTTCGCAGACGAGTTGTGAGTGGTCGTCGAAATCGTAGATCCGGTTGGGCGGTGGGTTCCGATTGCGGAAGCGGGAGCGAGGAGTTGGAGGCGGGTGCGCGTGCAGTGGACGGCGAACACCCGCTTACCGTGGACGTGGACGGCCTGGAGACCGGGCCCGAATTGCACGAACTCCAATCGAGGCAGTTCTTTGACGACTCTGCTCAAGTAGAAGACGGAGACAAGAAACGCGTTCGGTTCTCCGGTCGGGTGGATCCACTTACGGGAGGCTTTGAAGGAGACCAACATTCCTTTGATGGGCACTTCGACGGGCGCCCGAGCGCTGAAGTTCTTCTGGTTGAAGTCCACCTCCGCCTCCTGGACGGAGAGTGTTGCCGGTTGTGCGCTCTTGCATGAGGAGGGCGGCCGTCCGGCTGCTCGCGTCCGCCTCCACTTCGAAGCAGTCCAGCACATCGCCGCAGATCTGCTTGCTTTCTTCCGCTCTGTTGAGGAAGCTGAAGAAAGAGCGAGAATCGCTGTCCGCAACTCCAGTCCGTAAAAGGTGTCCAACACGCCGATCTTCTCGCCGCCGTCCGCCGCTTCGAGCGGCCGGTCGTGAAGAAGCGATTTGCTTTGAAGGCGCCAACAGCAGTGAATTGATTCTTCGCGTACCATCGCGGTCGCGTCATGCGCGAGAAGTGGGCAGTGCGGAGTGGTGGGCGGCAGCATGAACGGAGCCTGGAGGGCTGTGTGCCTCGATTGCCCCGCAGTCATTCAGCGGTTCTCCGCTCTGCCGATTGCCCTGCTTGCTTGCGATTCGAACGTGGCTGCTGCGGAGCGAGTCAGCGGAAAGAATTATTTTATTCGGTTTCAGAACGAGAAATGATGGACATTTCGAACACAAAGGCTGCCGATCACACGTGGGCGACTTCGAAGAGCGCGTCCGCGATCTCTGCGTTCTCCCGAATGAAGGCGGTCGTCCAGCCGGGCTGTTGGCGCACGTGTTTCATGTGCTTGCTGGCGAACGCGAGGAACTTCCGCTTGAAGGCGCCCTCGTGGTCGTGGCGGAAGACGAGCTGCAGGTCGCGGAGGACCGACTGGACGGACACTTGGGCGAGCAGCGCCTCCATGCACAGCGCCTACAACAAGACGAGTGGAAGAACGAAGAAAAGAAGGGCTTACGGCCAGCTCGAGGACCTCGTAGTAGTCGGCGACGGGCAGGAGGCGGGCGGCCACCTTCGGCAGGTCCTTCACCTCGCCGGAGTAGAGGAAGCGGAGCAGGAGTTCGATGAGGTCGGCGCTCACTTTCTTGATCTCCACGATGCCGCGCTCCTTCTCCTTCGTGGCGTTCGTGAACATCGCGCGGAAGTGCGGCGAGCCGGCGCAGATGATCGCCCGGGACACCTGAACGAAGAGAAGCAATGGGAAAAGGAGGATAGAAGGGGACGAACTTTGAAGACGTTCCCTTGGACGTGCACCTCGGCGTCCGTGAAGTGGCCCGAGTCGAAGGTGGCGGCGATCTTGCGGCAGACAGCCGTCGGTCCCGCCTTCTCGGCCCACTCGACCGCATCGATCGGATCCAGCGGACGGATCGAGCAGCAGACGAAAAGCGGCCCGTTGCGGCCGAACTTCTCCAGGCAACGCAGCGAGGCGAAACGCAAAGTTCCCCAACCGCCGCCCTCCTTGGCGACGAATTTGTGCTCGCTCTCTGAAGGGAAAGAAAGAGCGGTGAAATAATCAAGAAAAGAACGCACCCCACTTCTTTGGTCCGCCCGACCGCCCGGTGTCCAGCCACAGCTTGTACTTGACGCGGATGGACGAGTGGCCGCCGAAGTCCTCGACGTGGAGGTAGGCCCCGGAGAATTCTTCCTCGTCGTCTTCGTCCCCCTTGGGGTAGAACGTCAAAGAGAACTTGGCCCCGGGGACGCCCGTCACTTCGAACTCGGGGCTGCTCCACTGGTCGTCGAAATGCGCTTTCCCGTAGCACTCGAGGAAGTCCTCCTGCTCCCAGCGGAAGAGCGTCTCGTCGGTCATCCTGCCTGAAGCGGGAGGAATCAACGAACGAATGGACGCGAAAACGATGACAAATCGCGGAAATTCGCGCGTTCCCCCGCCCGGTCGGAAAGCGGCGAGAAAGAGCGGGCGGCCGGGCGCGATGGACGCCGCCTGTCTGCAGGCCACGGAAAGCCGAACGCCGATCGCTCGCCCGGATTGTTTATTTCGGCCTCGCGCCGACACTCGACGCGATCGGGGGCGGCGACGAGCGGAGAAGTACAGCGATCCTTCTCATCCATTCGTTCGGAATGGCCGGAAGTCACTCCTTTCAGGCGGCCACGCGCCGTCTGGTCCTCGATCGAGTGCCTCTTCAGCGGACAGGCGGCTTGTTGCTCGAGCAGCACCACCCGACGACCATTCCACTGCCCTCTCGACTGTCCACTCGACCCGAATGCCCACGAGCAACCACAACCGATTTATTCCTCTTCAAACGAGACACAACAGAAGATTCACGTGGACTTGCGGGTGTTCACCGCGTACTTCGTGACCGCCTTCGTGCCCTCCGAAACGGCGTGTTTGGCGATCTCGCCGGGCAGCGCGAGGCGGACGGCCGCCTGCACCTCGCTGGAGCTCATCGTCTGGCGGCCCGAGTGCTTCAGCAGGTGCTTCACCTCCTCGGACAGGCGCTCGAAGATGTCGTTCATGAACCTGAAGGGATGAGTGGAGAATAGAGGGGAGAGGACTCACGAGTTCATCACGCTCATGCCTTTGGCGCTGATTCCGAGATCGGGGTGGACTTGCTTCAGGACGCGGTAGATGTAAATGCTGAAAGGAGAGTGATTGAATTGAAAGGGGAACTCACGAGAACGAATCGTAGTGCTTCTTGCCGCCGCGGCCCTTCTTCGGTGCCTTCTTAGCCGCCTTCTTCTTGTGGACGCCGGCCGGCGGCTTCGCGTCCTCCTTGGCCGTCGCCTTGGACGGGCGGCCCGCCTTCTTCGTCGTCTTGGCGGCCGCCGGCGGCTCCGCAGCGGCCGGCGGAACTTCAGGCGCGTCGCCCCGCTCGCCGCCCGCGACCGCCGCCTTCGCCTTCGGCTGCTTCGTGCGCGCCATTCGCTTCGGGTGTTGGATCGGGAGAGCTGAAAGCAGCGAATTGAAGCAGTGGAAGGGAGAGCGGAAGAAAAGAGACCGCCGGCCGGGACCGCCGACCGGTCGGAGGAATGAGCGGGCGGGCGGAAATGAGCGACGAGCAGCCGCCGGCCGAAAATCCCGGCTGGAATTCCCGAGGCGAGCGGCGCGAACTCGAGCCCCAATTTCCACGAGTGTACGGTCGCTCGTCGCATCTCGTGCGTTTATTGCGGGAAGAAAGAAGGCGAACGGGAAGGAGAAGCACGAATGGTCGCGAGGCGAGTCGAGAGACGGTCGTCCAGCTCGAGTTGTGGAGTTAACCGGGGAGGCTGCAAGCAGAGCATATTGAGGTGTCCAGAAAGTTTCCGAACGGAGCTCGGCCGAGCGGTCTGGTGGTCGGCAAAAATGAAACCGTTTGCTCGCCTCATTTCGAGCGATGTCAACCGGCCCGCTCGGTCGAGCACCGTTCGGAAACTTTTGGACACCTCAATAGAGTCGAGTGGGGGCATCAATGGAAGACACACGCGATGGGGAAGCGGTAGAAGAAACCTTCTCGTCCGTCCTGCACGATCAACGCGCCGCCGTTCGTTCCGACGTGGACCGCCGACTGCGCAGTTCGAAGAGCGTCCGCCCGGTTGAACGTGAAGAAGCGGCGGTCGGCAGCCCCACAAACACGCCGCCCATCCACAGCGAGCGGAGCTGAAAGCCGGCGGTGGAGAAGGCGGCCTACTCACACGATCGGGATCGCTGAAGTCCAGCGTGTTCTCCTTGCTGCTGGTTGAGCGGACGGAGCAGTCGGCAGCGGTCAATGGCGATGCTACAACTCGTTGCCAGTGGTAGAGCACCTCATTCGCATTGAGGAAGTCGCGAGTTCGGTTTTTGCTCACTCCAATCGATGCACTTTTGCAATAGGCTAAGGAAAGACGAAGTTCATTGCTGGATCAGGGGCTCGTTCACACGATCTCCAGCCGTTCGCTGACCGCTGGAGCGTACAAGGCGGTACTCTTTATTTTTATTCCGGCATGTTGAAGCAGACTTGCTGGACTGCTCACACCTTTGGATGTGCGAAAGTGGGATGCCTGCCGCGTTCGAGCAAACGATCTCGTCCACGACGCCATCGGCGTCGTCCGCCCTTCGAAACTCCGGTCGTTTGTTTTCGTTTGTTCGCTCTTAGAAGTGCTCGATCGAGCGGACTTTCGGCCGCCGCTGCCGTTCGTTTGCGCGGCGGCGTGTCCGTTCGACGACGACATCGGCGGTCTTCTTTCCATCCGCTCGGCTCCGCACGACGGCCGTCTTCTCCCGTCGATCCGCATTCCTGAAGCGGCCGGCGAGGACGGCGGGTCGCGATCGACGGCCGTCTGCCCGTTGTTCACTCGTGCTCGTTGCTTTCGCCCCCGACGGCCGCTTTCGGTGGGCATTCGCACGTCGCGGAGATTCGAAACAAATTGTTCCTGTTGATCTCCAACTTTTGCAGGAAGTGTTCCGGAAGATGATCTCCGCTCTCTTTCTGCTCCTGTTCGCCTTCCTTCCGAGCGGGTGTTTAGGTAAGACGCCTTTCGAGGATCCTTCATTCGATTTGCTCCGTGTAGCCACTTGCCCGCCCTACATCCCCGACAACGACCGCTACCATCCGCTCGAAGAGGGCGACTTCAGGGAGTACTTTGAACTGTGTGAGCGTTCGAGCGGGCCACACTCATCAAATGCAAGTGTTTTGGAAGACGAACGCCCATTCCTGCTTTGTCTTTAACGGAACCCGGCAAGCACGTCGGCGCGTACTACAAGGGAGCGTTGCCTGAGGGAGCCATCGCTTCGATTCTGGTTCCGATCGACGGACAGAAGGACTACGTCTACCGGAAGTTCCCAAAGGATCCGTTCGACGGAGTCAACTTGTGGACGACGTGGGGAGAGAAGCGGGCACCACTCGAATCGAATCGATTTCAGATCATTCCCGAGCCGCGTGTACGCACATGAAGGCGACCACTCGAGCCCCAACCACGACTTCGTTTTTGAGCACTGGGTTCTGGTCAACGCAACGACCGTCTACGACGTGCGAACTTCGTAAGTCGGTGGATCTCCCCAACGTCCGATTGTTCTTCAGCTTCCGCGAGTGCTTCGCCGAACGTTCCGAGGACGACCTGTGCGTGACGGAAGCTTCTGCCGGCTTGTCTTACGACGACATCCCGAACGAGGAACTGCCTGCCCGCACCAAAAGAGACATCCAGGCGCTCTGCTTCGTAAGTTTCACGAAAACTCTGCTGCAAGACGATCGTGCTTTAGATTGACCCCAAAATGCACTGCACGGTCGACCTGGACAGCAACGGCGAGCGGTTGATTCGAGAGCAAGAGTACGTCTTTCTGCACAAATTCGAAATGACGCTCATCGTGCGGCCCAAGTCCGACAAAGCGCCCACGCACTACTTGGTGCGCTACCGCGAGTGAGTGACTCGAATGATCCCTTCGTTATTCTTGTTTGCAGCCACTACTTTTATGTTCCCGAAGATCTCCGCACGTACGAGGACGCCGCGTTCGCCGCCGACCTCAAGTCTCGCCTCTACGCCTTCCCGATCTTCAACTGGGACGACACCTTTCTCGAGCGGCGTCTCCACGTGATCAAGCCGCCTTCCGGCCACTCCCATTGGATGCTTCTGGCTCTCGCACTGGTCTGCATCCTGTGCGGACTCGTGGTCGGGCTGCTCGTCCGCCGCTCTGCGTGCACGCGCCCCGCCCAAACCTCCTTCATTCCCACGGTTCACTTCAAGAAGAACAGCGGTTCGGACGTCGAATGATTGTTGCCGTTTCGAAGAAATAAACGCGAGTCATTCGAAACGTTCGTCTTGTTTTCCGGAGGCCAATCGGAAGAGCATCCGCTACTCGTTTGTGTCGAGCACCACCGCAACGCAGCAGAAGAAAACGGGCCCCGCGCACGGCACGAGGTCAGCGATCGTCCATCCACAGGCGTCGCCCGCAGATCGCCGTGTCCTCTTCAACGCCCAGGAATCAATGCTGCAAGTCCACGCGCCCACCGAGTTCGGGGCTCTTGCGATCCCCGCCGTCCTCGAACCAGAGCGTGAAGCGGAGCCAAACGGACGAGTGCTTGCCGAGCTGCAGGCAGCACAACGAGACGGCGCTTTCTCCGTCGCCCTCCCTGCTCTTCGGCTCGAAGACGAGCTGGAAGCGGCCGCCGGGCACTCCGTTCAGTTCGAAGGGCCGCCGCGTGGAAGCGATTGCGGAAGTCGGCGAGCTCCCAGCGGTGCAAAATGCTGTTCTGCATGCGGAAAACGAGCTGAATCAAATCAAATACTCGATCGATCGCAAGAAAAGTGAAGGCGCTTCCGTCCGGCCGTCCATTCGGCTTTCGCTGATCGTGAGTCATCCGACGGGAGCAAGTGGAGAGCTCTCTTTAATGAGTACTCGAATCATCCGGCCGTTCGAGAAACAAACATCGATCGAAAGGCCCGAACAGGAGCAATCAACTGGAGGACGCGGCGAGGGGCAATAAACAGGAGATCGTTGATCGAATGATGAGCCGTCGTCAACCTTTCGCTTCCTTTCACCAAGCGATCCAACAGTTTATTTTCACTTGCTTTATTCAAACGGCCCCTCTTCAGCCATCCCAAAGCCCACTCGTCGCCGAACAAAGTCAAGCGATCAGCAAATGTCCGCCCCAGCGTGTACCAGCCGATCGTTCATGCCTCCTCGGTCCACGGCGCCCATCAGGAGACTCCCGCCCTCGTCCGAAGCTTTTTCTACGCGCGCAGTTGCTGCAGAAAGCCGACGTGTCTGCTCGCATCCCCGAGGTCGCCAGTTGAAGCCGCTGCAACGAAGGATGAGGAAAAATGAACCTCCAAAACAGACGCGTGCCCTCGACGAACTCCAGCATGAACGGGGAAGTTTCCTGCTCGTCCTCTCCGAACCGAACGGAATCCCGAGCAAAATGGCCGAAGAAGCGGATCTTGCAGCACCGCAGCGACTCCTCCCACTGGCCGCCGAGCGGCGTGTAGGTGGACGAGTTGGAGGAGAGGAACGGCGGCGTGCTGATCGGAAAGCAGGACAAGTCGCTGTACAGAAACGAGAACGCGTCTACAGGCGGCCTGTTCGTTGAAGGGCGAGAAAAACGCGCCATCGTCGCAGTAGAGCGAGCACCCGCCCCGCCGCTCCCCGCACTCCTCGGTCGAGATCACGAGCGGAACGACGGCGAAGTGGAAGTTCGCCCGCACCGCCTCCCCTGCCGCAAGTGGAAGCCGCCTGGACGTGGGCATGCCGTTGAACACGTTCCACTGGCCGAAAACGAACCGACTCGATTGTAGTCGAATTTTAACACCCCGTCTTCCAGCCCATTGTCCAAAAAGAACGTTGAAATGAGCAACAATAGAAAGGCGTCCAAGGCAAAAGACATCTGCAGCCCTTTTGGTCGATACGGAGCCTTTCGAAGCAGGCAGAACACGCGCCTCGTTCATTGCTTTCTTCTGCGTCCAACCCCGCCTGCCTTCAAAGCAGCTTTGCGGAATTCTTCCGCCTACAAGCGACACTCGCTTGTCGGCCGCACGCTCAAATTGGCCGTTGAAGCCGGCCGAACTTCTGGACGAGCGGTCGGCTGAGCGGAGCGAGCGGGAACTCACGACCAGCCCGTACAGCCAACAGACTTCGGCGCGTGGATCAAATTCGAGTCGGCCGGCTTCTTGGGGAAAAGCGAGAAATAGACGACCACTTTGGGGGCCAGCAAGGAGGAGAACAGGGCGGTCTGGAGAGTAGAAGTGGTTGGAAGAAGCGCGCGAGAACCCGCCGCCGTCTTTGCCGACTGGGAGCCGCGGTTCTCGTACGTGTGCCGCTCGCGGAAGACGACCCGCCGCTCCACCGCAATCAGCAGAATGGAGAGCTGAACGGTCAAGTGCATGCCGTAGACGACGGCCGCCGTCAACCGGGGACCGCCGGGAGGATCGGGTGGGCAACAAAAGAAGCAGAACCCCTCGTTTGAACGAATCGAAACCCCCGTGCATTCGTAGTGGTTCGACTTTATTCCACAGATCTTCCACAGATTCTACAACAGAGACAATAAGTACGAGAAACAGACCAATGGATTGCGAAAGACTACACGAGATTACGGGAACTTGGAAAGGATTCGAGACCAGAGAACAATGAAGAGATGAGTGGGAGTTCCGTTCGAGCGCTCAGATCTTGTCGGGCGAGGCGTTCGTGGAGGCGGCGTACTTGGCGACAGCCTTGGTGCCCTCCGAAACCGCGTGCTTCGCGAGCTCGCCGGGCACCACGAGGCGGACGGCCGCCTGGATGTCGCGCGACTTCAGCGTCTGCTTCTTGGTGGCCGTGCAGAGGTGCTGCGCTTCCATGGCGATCTTCTCGAACGTGTCCCGCACGAAGCTGGAAGACGCGAGGTGAGTGGACAAGGGGATGCGGAGGGACTCACGAGTTCATGATGCTCATCGCCTTCGAGCTGATGCCCGTGTCCGGATGGACCTGCTTGAGCACGCGGTAGATGTACACCCTAAAGGGAGTTGTTGAACGGCGAGGAAGGGAGGGAACTCACGAGAACGACTCCACTCGCTTCTTCGGGGCGCGCTTCTTCTTGACGCCGTCGGCCGCCGGCTTCTTCGCCTTCTTGCCGCCCTTGGAGCCCTTCTTCGGCCGGCCGCGCGACTGCTTGGCCGCCGGCGCGTCCTGCGACGGGGCCTCCGGCTGGGCGTCCGACCGCTCGGAGTGCTCGACGTCCTCCTGGCTGTCGGGCGTCGCGGCGCGGGCTCCGGCGGCGGGCTGCTTTGTGCGGGCCATGGCGATCGAAGAATGTGAGTGGAACTGAAATCGGTGGCGAAAAACGGAAAGCGGCGAGGGAGAGCGGCGAATGCGGGCGGCTGGGGGAAAGCGGCCGGCGAGGCGGAAAACGAGCGGATTCCGTGCGGGAGCCGTCGGCCCTTCAGTGGGCGATAAAACGGACGACTCGCCCTGCCGAGTGTTCCGCTCTCCGCCGCTCTCTTGCGACCACAAGAAGCGCTCGTTTATTCCACAAACAACGAAGACACCAAGCAGAAGCTACGGGCAGTAGCGTGAGAGCTCCGTGACGTCCAGTCGGACCTGCGAGCGGGAGGCCGGCGGTTGGCAGGTTGCGAACTTGGAAGCAGCCGGCAGCGGGCTCGCTCGGGTTGTGGCGCCAGCACTCCGAGCGGCAGGGGAACGCGTCTGGGGCAAAAAAGCCGCGCGTTAGGACGACCGTGGCAGAGATCACGGAGCACTATCGCTGTTCTCCCGCGACCCCGCCGGCATGCCGCAACCCAAACGATCAACGGGACTCGGAACGTTCTGTTTATTGCACGGACAGGGGACACAACGGGGGGATCACTCTTCCTTCTTCTCGTCCTCCTTCTCCTCCTTCTTGTCGGCGTCCTTCTTTTCGTCCTGCAAGCGGGCGATCGGGACAGCGTTAGAGGATACTTGGCCGAGCACTCGCCTTGTCGTCCTTCTTGTCGTCGCCCTCCTCCTTCTTCTCGTCTTTCTTCTCATCGGCCTGCAAGGGGAGTGGGAGCGGTCGGCGGGGGCACTCACCTTCTTGTCGTCGTCCTTTTCCTCCTTGTCCTCCTTCTTTTCGTCCTTCTTGTCCTCGTCGCCCTCCTTCTTGAAGTCCACGTAGAGCTTCTTCTGGCCGTCCGGATCGCCCTTGTGCTCGGCCCACACGGCGCGCCCGTTCTTCTTCTCGTCGGCGGCCTTGATCGCGTACACGGCGAAGTAGTGCTTGCCGTTCTCCGGCACCGACTTGCCCGCGTTGAAGATCAGCTGCAACGGGCGGCGGGTGAGTGGGGGAGGAGAACGCAGCAGAGGACTCACCGTGACAGTCGTCTCCTCCTTCGCCTTGACGACGCCGATCACGGGCCGGATGCGGAACATCTCGTTGCTCGTGCACTTGATCTTGAAGGCCATCCGGTCGGCGGTCGGGTTCGTGACCTTGAGCGTGGCGTTGGCCGGCTCGGCGCCCAGCTTCTTGCCCGCGAACACGAGCCGCTCGGCGGGCTCCAGCTTCAGCGGCAGGTCGGACATGCGGGCGGCGGGCGGGAGAGCGGGGAGGGAGCAAGGGCACGCGCACTTGAATGGCGGGGCGCCTCGAGCCGGCCGGCTTTTATGCGCCCGCATTTGCATCGGCCGGCCGTTCTTTTCCATGCAGACTCCAGCGATCAACATCCTCGCAGCTCCTCCGCCATTCGCGTACTCTGCCGCCCGACCGGTCGCCGTCGAGATGTTCCGCGAGTCGGCCTTCGCCTTCGAGCAGCCGCCGAGTGCGCTGGAGTGCGGCCAGGAGCCGCCCGACGAGGAGCTCGCGCGGGCGGCGGCCATCGAGCGCCGCGTGGGCGGCCGCCTGGCCGAAGCCGAGCGCGTCGCGAAGAGCGGCGCCGCGAGTGTGTTCCGCGTGTGGTCGGGGCGCTTCGGCGCGGAAGTGGCCGTCAAGGTGGTGGACACGCGCGCCCTCTCGCCCAAGTACGCCGCCAAGTTCCTGCGCCGCGAGCTGGAGATCTCGCCGCTCATGCGCCACCCGTTCGTCTGCCGCTCGCTGGACGTGAGCGGAGGGCACGCCTTCCATTCATCCACCCCCTTGTTGCAGGTGTTCTGGGCGGACGCGAGGACGGCCGTGTTCCTCTCCGAGTTCTACCCGGGCGGCACCTTCCTGGACGTGGCGCTGGCCTCGCCCGGCTACGCGGAGGCCGAGAAGGCGGTCCTCTTCCGCCAGCTGGCCGACGCCCTCCAGTACGTGCACGCGCGCGGCGTCGTCCATCGCGACGTGAAGATGGAGAACATTCTGCTGGACGCGCACGGCAACGCGAAGCTGGCGGACTTTGGCTTCGCGCGCGCCATGGAGTCGCGTCTGGGCCGCTCCAAGTCCTTCTGCGGCACGCGGTGAGCCCTCGGACGCCTCCCACAATCCACTGGTCGTTGCAGGCCGTACACGAGCCCCGAGATCGCGTGGCAGCGGGAGTACGACCCGTTCTCCAACGACTGGTACTCGGCGGGCGTCGTGCTGTACACGCTGCTGAGCGGCAAGTGGCCCTTCGTGAGTCCGCCGCCCCTCCGCTCACTCCCGCCCTGCAGCACGCGGACCACGTGCCCGCGCAGCCGCCCTGGCCGCGCGTCGCCTTCCCGCCGGCCGTCTTCTCGCGCGCCGCCGTCGAGCTGCTGCGCCGCCTGCTGCAGGAGAACGCGTACCTGCGGGCCGACTACGAGCTCGTCCTCCGCAGCGCCTTCCTCCGCCGCCACGGGCAGGGCGCCGGCAGCCCGCCGCTCCTCCGCGGGCCCCACAACAGCCTCTTCAAGCTGCGTCCTTCTTGTTGAGTGTGTGAATAAACAGACGATGTTGCTTGGAGTGAAGTGGTGGGTTCTGTCGTCTGGAGCGGGGTCTGCCCGCCTGACGTGGAGTTGGACGCTCGGAAGACAGAAAATCGATTGAAGGGTTGGTTGAGCAAGCGATCTGCTGCTCTCTAGCGGAAGTCGTCCGCGGAGACGGAAAGCCGCTTGCAACGAGTGGCGGAGAAATGTGAGGCGTTTGCAAGGCCAAGAGCGAGTGTTCTTCCGCTTGACGGCAGACACTGACCGACGCCGCAATCCCGCCGCGATTTGCATGAGACGGAGCGCATTTAAGGGGGCCGACGGCGGGCGGGTCGACCATTCGATCCCCCGATCGGCCGCGAACCGAACGCCCCCGTCCGCCCTCCGACTGCCGCGATGCTGAGCGCCGCGCTGACCTCCGAATGCCCGCTGCTGGTGGCGGGCGCCCTCTCGGCG
Source organism: Aphelenchoides fujianensis (assembly GCA_024699865.1). NCBI lineage: Eukaryota > Metazoa > Nematoda > Chromadorea > Rhabditida > Aphelenchoididae > Aphelenchoides > Aphelenchoides fujianensis. The sequence continues at coordinate 28,219 of JAMPIO010000476.1, read as the reverse complement.
GGCGTCGCGCTGCTGCCGGCCCTCGTGCAGTGCGGGAAGGTGAGGGCGGCGCCCGATCCGTCGACTGCTCGTTGCAGAAGAAGACGCCGCCGCCGCCGGGCCCCAAGCCGGGCGCGCCCGCCACCGTTCCGCCCGCGCCCGTCGCCTCCGCCGCCGCCGCTCCCGGAGGCGCCGCCGTGGCCGCCGCCCCGCTCGCCCCGCCGCCCGCCGACGCGCCCAAGGAGAAGACGTGCTCCTCGAAGAAGAACGAGCCCAAAGACGAGGAAAAGCCGGCGGACGAGCCCAAGGTGCGTTCCCCCCACTCATCCCTCCACCAACCCGCCCACTCGCTCGCTTGCAGAAGGACGAGGCCGGCGAGAAGAAGGACGACGACAAAAAGGAGGCCGCCGACGAGCCCAAGAAGGAGGACGGCGGCGAGGAGAAGAAGGAGAAGAGCGCCAAAGGGGCGTCCAAGAAGGAGGAAAAGAAGAGCAAGAAGGAAGCGGCCGCCTCCAAGAAGTCCAAGAAGGAGATCGACGCGACGCAGAAGGACGTGAGTGCCCCCGCCCGCCGTCCACCGCCCCGTTGCAGAGCAAGAGCAAGGAGAAGGTGGACGACAAGAAGGCGGACGTCAAGGTCGAGGTGAAGGTCGCCGCGAAGGCCGCCGAGGACAAGAAAGAGAGCAAGAAGGAGGTGAGTGCCGCCCGTCCCCGCCCACTCAGCTCGTTGCAGTCCAAGAAAGAGAAGAAGGAGGAGAAGGTCGACAAGAAGGAGTCCAAGAAGGAGGTGAGTGCTCGTCCAATCACCCGATCCCCTCGCTCCTTGCAGGTCAAGGAGGAGAAGAAGGAGGACGAGGAGAAGGGCGAGAGCAAGCAGGGCGGCGCCGACGGTGAGCGACTGCTCGCCTTCATCCCTCACCGACCTCTTGCAGCCGACGACAAGAAGGAGTGAGCGCCGAGGATCCCCGGGCGAACGCTCTCTCCCTCCCGCTTTGTGCCCAATAAACTGCCCCTTTTCCACCTCTGTCGGCCGTTGCTTGTGCGTGGGCGCGCGGAGCATCGAATCGTCCACTATCCGATTCGAGACTCCTCCCTCAAAGCCGGGAATCAAGCGGGATTCCTCGACCGGAAGAACCGACCGAGCAGTCACTAGAGCCTTGAACGAACGAAACCTCTCGACCGCCCAGACAGCAACCTCAGCCGAAAGCCATCAACCAATCCACAACTCTTTATGCACTCAACGAATTCATCAGACAACGGGGAGGGGAACAAAACGGAACGAGAGCGGCTTTCAACTTCCTCCGCGCTCCTCGGGCGCGTCGTCGACGCCGGCGGCGGTGATGGCGAAGGTGCCCTCGGACTCGGGCAGGCAGGGCGAGTCGTAGATCTTGCAGACGCGGTTGGCGCCCTTGCCCTTGCGCAGGTAGAGGCTGCAAGCGAGTGAGCAGACGGAAAATGGAGCGCCTACCGCGTGGTGGAGGCGTGGGCGAGGATGTGGCCGCCGATGGGCTTCTTGGGGTCCGCCTGGAACATGCCCGCGCCGCCGTCCACCTGCGCCACCACCTGGTTCGTCATGACCACCGCCACGCCGAACTGCAACGAGCTGGGGTCAGTTCTGCACTTTCGCCGGCGCTCACCTCCTCGGCGAGCTTGACGAGGCCGCGCAGGAAGCGCGCCAGGTGCTGCTGCCGGGCGGCCAGCTCGCCGCGCCCGCTGAAGTCCGTCCGGTAGAGCGCCATGATCGAGTCGACCACCACCAGCGCGTAGCGGCTCTCGCACATCATGGCGGCCGCCTGCGTCAGGAGGCTCAGCTGCAAGGGGCGGGAATGAGCGGAGAAGTGGGAGCGGGGCGCACCTGGTGGTCGGTGTTGTGGCAGCGGCAGTACGCGACGTTGTCCAGCACGTCCTTCGCGTTCAGCCCCATCCTAAACACAGGTAAGAGCAGACGCAAGTGGACCAACCGGGCGGCGACGGCGAGCAGGCGCTCCGAGCGGAAGGTGCCCTCCGTGTCGATCCACAGGCACTTGCCCTCCGCGCCGCCGTGGTCCACCGGCAGCTGGCAGGTGACGGCGAGCGTGTGGCAGAACTGGGACTTGCCGCTGCGCGCCTCGCCGAAGATCTCCGTCAGGCTGCCGGTCTCCACGCCGCCGCCCAGCAGGCGGTTCAGCTCGCGACTGCCCGTCTCGATCTGGATGATCTCCATGCGGCGCTGGTGCACCTCGCTGGCCGACACGAAGCCCATCGGCACCAGCTTCATTGCCTCCGCCTAAAGCAAGGGGTAAACAATGAAATGAAGGGGAACTCGCCATGATCTTGTCCACCTTCGTCTCGCCGATGCCCTTCACGTCGTGGAGCGCCTTGCGCGACGAGTACGCGACCGACTCGACCGTGAAGAAGCCGCCTTCGCGCAGCTTCTTGATGTCCGTCTTGTGCACTCCAGCCTCCTGAAAACGGAGAAAATCGGAATGAAATCGCAGCGAATATTAGAGAATTGGCAAGAGAATGGTGTAAAGACAATGGCTTGCCTCGAGACGGGAGAGGGGCATGAAGGCGGCGTCCTCGAGGTCGGCGGTGGCGGCCGTGAAGTCGGTGGTCGCGTCGGCGGCGTCCAGCTCCTCCTCCTTCTCCTCCACGGACACGCGCGCCTTCTTGGCGGCCGTGCGGTGGCGTTGGGCGGCCATCGGGGCGGATCGAAGCGAAATTCGAGCAGAAATCGACGGAAAGTGGCCGGAATTTGCGAAAGCGGGCGCTCGAACGGGTGAAGAAATCCGACTGGCCGCCCGACGCGGCGGCGGCGGCGAGTCGGGGCGTCGCGCCCGCCGCCCGCGCTTTCCGGGCGGGACGCGCGCGGCGATGTCCACTCTTCGGCAAGGAATGCGAGGGGTTGCTCGAGCAATTTTTGAGTCTCTCTTTTGGTGTTTATTTCGAGCATGGAAGTAAGATAATTAGATGGAGACTGTGATGGATCGAATGAAGCGATCACGATCGGTTTGTAGCGGACAAAACGGGATCGGAGGACCGGTTACTCCTTCTCCAACGAAAGCACAACGGCCAGCTTCTTTTGGCTATCGCCATCAGAGAGGGTTGGTGGCCGCGGCGCGCTCCCGACTGCTGACCACCGAGACGACCTCGGCCGCGCTCTCCGGCTTCTTGAGCAGAACGCGCCGGTAGGAGAGGGCGGTGATGAGGCCGTCGAACGAGTAGCACACCTGCGGGTAGGGGCCGAGGATTGCCTGCTGGTTGACGCCCAACGAGGAGAGCGACAAGTAGACGAGCATCGGGGCGAAGTTCAGACACAACTCCGTCGCGATGCACAGCCCGGCGACCACGTGGTTCTGAACGAAGGATGAACCGAGGCGAGAAACACGCGTGTACCTGTCGCTGGTTGGAGTTCACGCTCGTCGTCCGTTTTCTGTTGTACTTCCTGAAGAGCCGCAAGAAACGAAAGGCGACGGCGGAGTTCAGGAGGCCAAGGATCATCTTCGGCACGACCACCGGGAAGCCGCCACTCTTCGCGTACATGCAGCCGATCGCAACACAGGCTGAACGGAGAGGATCGGAGGAGAGAACGGCGAACTTACGTGTTTCGGGCGGGATCGGCAGTTCGGCGGCCGTCTGCACGACGGCGACCAGCGGGCCGCTCGCCAGCGTGCCCACCAGCGAGAGGAGGAGGAACCGGCGCCGGCGTTGCATCGAAACGACGGGCGCCGTCAAGACGATCAGGCGGTTCAGCAGCAAGAAGGCGACCGACGTGGACATCGACGAGACGAGCGCTGAGAGCAGCGTTCCCGTGTAAAACAGCACAGGTCCCGAAAGAAGTCCTGCAGCAACCATTAGAAGCCAAGCCTCCGATCTGCCCACCTCTTTGAGTACTCGCGATCAACACGTACGAAGTGTGGAAGATGGCCATCGCGCTGTAGGTAATCCACACAGCAATGTTGATCAGAAGATTCTCGGAGAGCCGTCGCTTGAGTGTGGAGTTGAGAATTCGGTAGAGAAGAAGCGATTGAGAGACGATCGAGATCGAGTGGCACACGAGTAGCACCACGTACTCGGCGAGAATCAGCGGCGGCAGCATCCTCGTTGGGTCGAATCTAGGGATGACCCGTCAGTGAAGACGACCTCGTTGTGAAAGGGCGGAAGATGACTCTTAAAGATCAAATTGTAGTCAGACAGCCGACCGTGCCCAGTTTGTAACCGACGGGATTCTCAGTACTGGGCCAACCGTTCATCAACATCCTTCTCATGTGCCCTTTGCAAACGAAAACGGACAGATAGCAACACTGTTTATTGGCGAAAACAGATGAACGAGTTTCTTCCACGATCGGGCGTCAGAGCGGGCGGTTGTTGAGGGCGGCGGCGGCGATGACGCGCCGTTGGAAGCGGAGGAGCGGGACGACGGCCGCCTTCTGCTCGCGGAGCTCGGCGCCGACGGCCGCGCGCACGTCGACGGCCTGCAGCGAGCGGGGATGAGCGGGAGATTCGAGAGGACGCCCACCTCGCGCTCGCCCACGCGGTCGCCCGCCCGCAGCGCGTCCAGCGCCTCGTGCACCTGCTCCTGAACAGCGGCGAGTGAGGGGGAAGACGGTCGTCGGGCTCACCGCGTCCACGTCCAGCAGGCGGCCGACGGCGATCAGGAAGCGCGCCCACTCGTCGTCGGCCAGCCGCCGCTTCCGCAGCGCCGCCTGCAGCACGAGGGCGCGGCACTCGGCGCGCTCCGGCGGCTGGGGGCCGGCCGCCAGCAGCTGCGCCACGCGCTGGAGCGCCTCGAGCTCGTCGGCCGAGCGGTCGGGCGCGTGGTGGAGGCGGGCGAGCGTCTGGACGGCGTCGAGCAGCGCGCGGTCGGCGGCCGAGTGGCGGCGCGCGGGCGGCACGCTCAGGAGCACGAGCACGGCGGTCGGCAGGCGGGGCGGCAGTTCGGGCGGCTCCGGGCGCCCGATCTCCAGCCCGCGATGGACGAGCGGGTCCTCAACGCGGCGGTCAGGCGGACGGGCGGCCGCGCACTCACCTTCGTCGGGCCGCACGCCCACGCGCGGTCCAGCTCGCCGGGCGCCTCGCAGCGCCACCCGCCGAGCGGCGCGCCCGGCGGCAGGTCGCCGGTGAGCGTGCCGGGCGCGGGCTCGAGCAGGTGCTGCAGCGGCTGATTGTTGCGGAGGGATTTTCAGACGGCGCCCACCTGCAGGAAGTCCTCGCTGTGCGGACTCACGAACGTCTTCCGGTCGCGCCCGAAGCGGCGGTAGAAGTTCGGGCCCACGCCCACGCTCGTCGTCCCGACCGCCTCACCGCTCGAGCGCTGCTTTCGTCCGCCCATCGAGTCGACCGGCTTCCACGAGGAATTTCGAAACAAATGGGGGATTCAGTCGGCTGTTCGAGTGATTGCATTCCGTTGGCTGTGCTCATGCAAATGCATTTGGAAGCCGACCCCTTCTGGAGGCCAGGCAATGCTGTTTGTGTTTCTTGACACGTTCCTGGCGGCCTTGCGGGCAACCGACGGCTGAATCACAACGTGCGGCGGCAAATCGAACAAAATTGTTTCTTTTTTGTTTCTTTTTGTTTCTTTTTCCCCCCCCGTAAACGGCGCTAACCGGGTCGTTTGTTCGTCCCAAACTCACCCTCAACTTTTTAGCCGTTGCCCCTATCGATCTGAAATTTTTTCTGGCTAGAGTAACTCGTATGCGCGAACTCCGAAAATGTGCATTTCAACCGCCGGCGGGTACATTCAACGTTCCGTGCCGACGTTCCGCAACGTACCGTTCTGCTCCGCCGCTCAAATTCACCCGCCCTGTGGACAAAAAGATGCGCCGTGGAACGAGGAACATTTCATCAGTTGATGCCATCATCAGAAAACATTGTTGAAGAAAGTTGTGGTCGCCAGAAGGTGGAAGGTCGGGGCGGAAAATCGAAAAGGTCCACACTCGGATGTGCCGTTCTCAGCTCCCAGAATTTTATTGCAAACACAAAAAAGATCCTCCCTCAAGGAGGGTTTGGCGCATCTTTCAAGATCGCATTTGGGTCGGGAGGAGTTGCCAGAAGCTCAGGCTCATGGACCTAAGATTTTATGTCGATTGAAAATTTGAAGCAAATTTCAAATCCGTCGTTCTCATCGATTATCGGGCGTGACGATACATGTGTGGGCTCATTCAAAAGCGCAAAATCGGCGTTTTCCAGCGAACTGCATGTTGTTGTTGTCTTTGGCCCACTTGGCCACTGCGGCTTGCGTGAAGCGGACCCCTGATATCGCGCAAACACCGGGCGGGTTTTGACATGCCTGGACGGATTTATCTGAAACTTGGCAGAAATGTCGAACACGTAATTGCTCTTTTTACCCGCGTTTCAGATTTTTCACACGGTTGATTTTCGATGAGTAATTGGTCGTTCTGGGCTGGGGTTCTCCCCTCGGGTTTTGCGGTCGTTTTCTTTGGCCGCCGCAACCAACACCCACTTTTTCCGATTGCTGGGATCCAAACAAACTGTGAGGCGTTGTTTGCAAGTGACGAAGAGCGCCGTGCGCGCCGCCGTACTCAGAAGTTGCTTTCGCAAACGGCTTTGCAGTTCAAACTTGTAATCGTAAAAGCGAAATTGATAAACAGCCAGTATTGATCAACAACAGCCTATTCGCCGAGTTGCAATCGAACCCATACGTTAGTGAAGCGCGACTTGAGGTTATCTCACTGCGATGAGCGATCGGTTGCAAAACAAGGTTGACAAAGGGTTTGATACGCACCAGTCTAATGACACCCCCAGCTGGGGACGGCGCGAAGCGCCGTCACACGCTGGTTGTTCATACGTTTGGGTCGCTTGTTCGATGGCAAGGGCGTGGGAAACGGATCAACTGTCCGGTTTGTTCATAGAGGGAACACGTGTTGAGATCTCCGCTGTTCTTTGCAGGATGGCTGGACTTTCGCAGCCTCTCGTTGGAGCCCGAAGTGAACAGTCGAGTGCACTTCACCGAGAAGCACGTTCTTTCTACCTTTTCAACTTTCTTTTTTGCTTGCAGCTACTCGTGGCAGAATGACCGCAAGCTGGTGATTCGAAGAGGCTTCCCCGTCCAGATTCGCCTCCACGGACTGCTGCCCTTCGATCCCGAGCGCAATCTGATCATCTTTCAGTTTGATTTGGGTAACGAAAGAGAAAGAGGAGGAAGCAGTTTGTGGGCGTTCAGACGGCGACTGGCCGCGCGGCAACCGCGAGGCCCACCGGCAGGTTCGAGTGCGCAGCCGGCGGGAGCTCGTCGCCAACAGCCGACTGGCGGCCGGCGAGTGGCACGCGGAGGTGTTGAGGACGCGCGAAAACGTGGTCGTCGTTCAGGTGAGCGGTCGGAAGGGATCCTTTCCACTTGCTGCTTCTCGCAGCTGAGCATCCCGCCGAATGCGGTCGTCGGCTGTTGGCAGCTGCGCGTGTTCTCCGCCCTGACCGCGCCGAACGGCGGGACGGTCGAAATGAACGAGTGCGCGGCTTCCAAGCTCCAGCGGATCAAGCTCTACGTGATCTTCAATCCCTTCCATTCGGACGACGACGTCCACTTCGATCAACGGTCTACTCGGGAGTTCTACTTGAATCAGGAGCTGGACGTTTGGTTCTCCGGGACGCCCATCGGCAGCTCGAAGTTCAACTTCCGGCGGGAGTCGTGGATCCACTCACAAGTGCGCTCTTTCGTTCACTACAAACACTCGTTCTCTCTTCAGTTCGACGAGTCCACCATGAAGACGGTCATGTTCCTGCTGGACAGACTGGGCGCTTGGCATCAGCAACGCTTTCGGGGCGGCCTTTCGTTCGAGGACCGGCGGAGTGTCGTTCGAGTCGCCCGCAAGCTGTGTCTTTCGGTGAGTCCTCTCTGATTTCTACCTATTCATTTCACTTAGCAGCTCCACTACATCTTCTTAGCCTCTCACGAGCCGAGCGAGGACAGCGAGGAAGAGCGGCGAGGGACGGCGGAAATCGTCGAAAAGTTCGTCCGCACGCGCCAGCCGCTCCACAACTCGAATCCGACGGTCAACGCGAACGCCTTCGTTTCGTTTCTGCGCACCCTCGGCGTCTGTTGCCGCACGATCACGTGCGTCGAGTGCGTGCACGACGTCGAGATGCCGCTGATCGTCGACCGCGCCTTCGTTCGGAGCGAAGACGGCGACTCGTTCGTCCCGATGAAGCAGAACGAAGTGAGTGGACACTTCAAGCAGTCTTCTAGCGGTTTCTTTCGTTCAGGAGGCCGAGTGGGAGGCCACCTGGAGTTTCCACTTGTGGGTCGAACTGTTCGCTCGGCGGCCCGACCTGCCCGACGGCTTCGGCGGCTGGCAGGTGCTGGACCCGACGCCCCAAGAGTCCAGTGAAGGTGGGCCATTCACCCGTTGCAGCATTCTTTTTCATCCACTCGCTCTTGAGGCACTCCGCACTGCGGTCCGACTTCCGTCGCTGCCCTTCGCGAAGGTCGTTTGGATTTGGCATTCGACGGGTGGTTAGTCGACTGCACTCACCTTCTACTCGCTTGTTCCTCGAAGGTTCTTCTACGGCCAGATGAACGCTGACATCGTCCGGTGGTTCTACGAACACGACGAAGAGACGAACGAGTTGCGGCTATTGAAGACGGACTTCGAAACAATGAAAGAGAAGCGAGTTCACGAGTCTTCTCTTCGTTCATTCTTTGCTTTAAGACCCGCACGCGCCCTGCTCACTCCCAACCCGCGGGCGTTCGGCTTCCCGATGGACGTGAGCGCGGACTACCGCCTCAGCGTGAAGAACGCGGAAAACTTTCGACTGCACGTTGCGACGATCAAGGCGGCCGGCTTGTTGGAGCGCAAAGAGCGCGTCCGCCTGCTCTACGGGGCGGCGGCGGAAGTCCAGTCGGCGGACGTCTTCGTGTGGGTCCACGAGATCGGGAGCGTTCTGTTCGGCGAGGACATCCACGTGCATTTGGAGCTGACCAATCGGGCCTCCGAGAGCCGCTCCGTTCGCCTCTCCGTCCGCATTCACACGCGCCGGCCGAACGGCTGCTTGGCGTCGCAAATCAACCACTTCCGCGAGAGGATCGAGCTGAAGCCGCACGAGAGTACGTGGACACTCCCTCCTCTTTGCAGTCTCTTCTTGCAGCCGAGTCGCTCAAGCTCTTCACTCCGATCGGGGACTACGCGAAGCACACGACTTTGCGGGATCTCGTGGCCGTCGTCTGCGCCTTCGTGAACGAAACCGATCAAATTTTCTACCGCGAGGAGAAATTCGAACTCGTCGGCCACTCGATCGCCGTCGTCGCGCCGAGCGCCGCGGAAGTCGGCCGGCCGCTCGTCGGCCTCGTCGTCGTTCGAAATCCGCTCGGCGAGGCGCTCACGGACACCCGCCTCGAGCTGCAGAGCGGAAAGCTCGGCCCGCCGATCGCAATTGCCCGCTTTCCAACGTGAGTCCACTTCTGCCCTTTTCTTCCTCTTCGTTCGTTTGCAGCGAGATCGCCGCCGGGCAGCGCGTCAAGCTGCAGATCCGGTTTGTGGCGACCGCCGAGGGGCAGCGACTGCTGAAGGCGACGTTCACTTCGAAGCAGATGGGCGACACCTCCGCTCTTCACTTTGTTCACTGCACGAAGAGGGAGCACGAGTGAATGGTTTTGATCGATTGCAGCTTTGTTGTCTACTTTTCTTATAAACAGGTGTGTGCCCACCAAGGGTCAGTCCACGTAAAAGAGAGCAAGAAGGACGACGGGCAGCGGTGTCCACTCTACGTCCACCCCGTTGGAAGCGGAAAAGCAACAATCACTGCTTGTTCGTTTATTTGTTCCGTTCAACGGCAGAGGAAATATTGTTTGGGAAGTAAGACGAAGCTTAGCGCGGAGCATCGGGCTGATTCTTGGCGTCGGCCCGTTGGACGGCCTCCAGTTTGTTCAGCTCGTCGTTCACGCGCTGGATGATCGGGAACTGGCTCATGTCCAGGCCGTAGCTAAAGACGAGACGGATGATTGGAAGGAAGGGGAAAGAACGAACCGATGCGCGTTGAACACTTGTGAGGGAATGCAGACGTCGACGAGCGTGATCCGATCGCCCACGGCGTAGCGGCCGGCCGTCTGCTGCATTTTGGTCTCGAGGGCGCGCATTCCGCGCTCGATCCAGTGGGCGGCCCACTCGTTCTGCTTCTGCCGGTCCTCGCCGGCGTAGTACTCGAGGACGGGCGTGTTCTGGAGCGGTTGGATGTCCGCAATGATGATCAGCGCCATGCTCCGAACGAGGGCCTTCTGGACGGGCGATCCCTCGACCAAGCGGGGATTCGGGGCGAACACCTCGTCCAAATATTCGATAATCGCCATCGATTGCGTGATCACGTTTCCGTCATGGACGAACGTTGGCACCGCCCCCATTGGATTCAGGCGGCGATAGTCAGCTTCCTCCTGCAAGCGACCACTCACTCCTCCCGCTCCTGCTGCACACCCACCTGCTCGGTCAGGTTGCCCACTCCTTTGTACTCGTAGCGGATGCCTTTGAGCTCCAACGCGTTCCTCACGCGCCACGTAAAACAAGGAGATAAGAAGGGTTTGCAGAAATCGCTAAAGAAGGAGAAATATCGGAACCCGTGAAGATTTCCGACATTTCCGTCTTTTCCTCGGTCTTGAGAGATTCCTGCAAACCCTCTGCAATTCAACTTATGTGCTGGAACTCCGCCAGTAGGAGTACAGAACAGGCAGCGAGGTCATCTCGCCGTAAAAGGCGGTTAGCTGGAGAAAGAGGAGGAATTTGATGCAAGTAGGGAGCATTGCGAGTGCTCGGCCGAGATCAACGGACGTTGAAATCGAACTGGAGGGAGAAGGAACGGTCACCTGGCGGCGAGTGTTTATTCCGTCCTTTCTGCTCGCTTTAATGCGCGTTTCGGAGCAGCAAACAAACGCGTGTGTTTGCTTTTCGAACGCAAACAACAGACGAGCGACGTTTGTGACTGTCGGGAGCAAACAAAGCCCGTTCTTTCTCGTTAATGAGCTCAAGTCCACTCGAATCAAGGAGGTTTATTTCTGGAGGTAAAGGCGGCCGCTCACTTCCGCTCGGCTTCTTTCCGCTCGGCCTCGTGGCTCATCGCTTGAGTCTCTTGGACGCTGCAACCAAAGATCGATTGGGGGAGCGGGAGGGCGGAGCTCACGTGTGCTTGGCAGCAGGCCGGGCGGTCCGCTCCTTCGAGGTCTTGCGGCGGGGCGGCGGTCGGAGGGGCGACGGCTTCTGGAAAGGATTGAAGGGAGTAGACGATCAGCGGCCACCCACCTCGTTCTCCTGCGTTCCCTCGCCGGTGGACGTCATTTGGGTCGGTTGGAGGGCGGGCCGGGCGTTCGCCTTCCGCCCGCCCACTTCCTTTTCGAGCAGGGCGACTTCCTCCGAGGAGAGCGGCCGGACGCCCTTGATCTTGTTCGTGCTCAACTGAAAGCCGGAGATCACGAAGCAAGAGGGAAGGAAACTCGCCTTCTTGGCGGGCGGGGGCACGTAGCGCTGCTGCAGGCGGTGGAGGAAGGCGGCCACTTCGCTCATCGCCGCTCGGCGTTCCCGCTCGACCACCCAACAGCGCTCGTTGACCATCCGGGCGACGGCCTTCGGGGTGCCGGGGGGCATTTCGGGCATTTGGCCCTTGCGGATGTACGTGGCCACCTTCTTGTTGTGCCAATCCGGGTAGATCTTCTGCCCGTTGCCGAAGATCTCGAACACGAGGACGCCGAACGACCACACGTCCGACTTCGTTGAGAACAGCGGCGAAGTGGTGAGCGTCTCGGGGGCCATCCTGCAATCTCGAGAATGAAGGAAAGCCGCCTTTCTTCTCACTCACCAACGGCAGGGAATCTGCTCGCCGCGGAAGCAAACTCCGGTCAGCTCAGAAACGAGCTTGCTGAGCCCGAAGTCCGCGATCTTCGTGAGGCCGAACTGGGAGATGAGGCAGTTCCGTGCAGCCAGATCGCGGTGCACGCAGTCCCTGCAATTCGAACGGTTGAGAGCAGAAAGGAGAGGAGGATTCTTGCCTCCAGTGCAGGAACTCCATGCCGTCGGCCGCTTCGACCGCGATCTTCACGCGCTCGCCCACTTCCATTTGCTCGCCGTGTTTCTCGAGGTGCTCCAGCAACGAGCCGCCCGCGCACAGCTCCATCGCGATCATGACGGGGACGCTGTCGCAGCAGATGCCGTAGAACTGGACGAAAAGGAAGAGAAGTGAGTGGAGGAAAGGGAGGACTCACTCGGATGAGGTTCAAGTGCCTGAGAGAGCCGAGAATGTGTCCTTCTTGAATGAGTGTTTCGCGGGCGGCGTCCGCCTTCCGCTGCTCCGCCGCCGTTCGGCTCTGCTTTTGGGTCGCGTGGCAAACTTTGATCGCCACGGCGACCGTCTGGTTGAACTTCCCGCGGTAGACGGAGCAGAAGTTCCCTTTGCCTACAACGAGCGGTTAGTTGGAACGCGGAGGGCAGAGGACGTGCCCAAGAGGTCGCTCTCCGCGAACTCGAGTTGCCCTCGCCGGAGGAGCCACGACGGCCGGCTGCACGCTTGCTTCAAGCGGATCGCCTGGACGCCGAGCGGGAGGTCGTGCGAGTGGTAGTGATCCACGAGTTCGGTGAGCGTCGAGAAGAAGGGGCCTTTGTCCTGCAAGCAGGGTGAATGAGAGGCTTGCATTCGTTCACTCACCCCCGGCAGGAGCGTCCACTTCCGCCGCCGCCCGTCCCAGCGGATGGAAATCGAGTGGAGCGCTGCGAACGAGCGGACGATCAGCGTCAGCTCGATGAGGCCCTTCGTGTCGCTCGCGCGCACCGCAAAGTCGCCCGTCTTCTTGCAGTAAGGCTGAACGACGAGGGAGATCACATCACGAGAAATTGGGGAGCAGACCTCGATGTCTCTTCCGTCAACGACGCCGAGCCCGAAGAACCACTCGCGTTCCTCCAGCTTCTGCCGCCAGAGCGTGTTCAACGACAGCCGCCCGTCGTCCGCCTCTTGTTTCTTCGACGGCATGGCGGACCGAACGACCGATCGGCGGCCAAAAGTGAGAACTGACGGGAAGGGATCTTCCGACTACGAACAGCTGCTTCAACGACATTTGCATCCCACCAGCCCGGGCATCAGCCATCGTCGGAGCAACCGTTCAGCGTGTTTATTTACAAGCGAACTACAGGAAAGAAATCAAACCAACGGAGAGGGCATCTCGTTGCCGAGGAGAGCCTGGAGGACGTTCTCTTCGCCCATCTCAAGCTGCATCTGACGAGTCTTCGTGTTGCCCGATCCAATGTGCGGCGTTACGATGCAGTTGGCCATCGAGTAGAGCGGGTGGCCGTCGGGCAGGGGCTCCGGTTCGGTCACGTCCAGGGCGGCCGCCCCGATCGTCCCGACGAGCAGCGCGTCCACGAGGTCGTCCGTTCGGATGATCTTCCCGCGCGAGATGTTCACGAGGATCGAGTCCGTCTTCATCAGCTTGAAGGTCTCTCTGTTGAACACGCCCTCGGTTTCCGGCCCCGCCGACGTGGTTATCAGCAGGAAGTCCGACTGCTTGAGGAGCTCCTCGAACGAGACGTACTCGTAGTCCACTGGAAGCAACTGATTGATTGACGGGCATTTTTTCGAGCTCACCGTTCGTCTTCTTCCGCCGGTTGTGGTAGAGGATGCGGCGCGGGTGGAAGGGCAGCAGCTTCTCGGCCACGCTCTCTCCGATCCGCCCCATGCCGAAGAAGCCAATCGTTGAGTCGGCGAGCGCCTTTCCGTTCATGTACGAAAGAGACCAGTTCTTCCACTCGCCGCTGCAAGCAGTCGATCAGGAACGAGCGAATGAAAAGATGTCGTACTTCCGGGCGGACTCGGCGGCTTCGGGAATGCGGCGGGCGATCGCAAGAGTGAGCGCGACGCACATCTCCGCGGTCCCTTCGGTCAGGATCCCGCCAGCGTACCCGACGCGCAGGCCCCTGCAAACCGTTGAGAAGGAAGGATGGATCGAAAGAACTCACCGCTTCTTGCACTCCTCGAGGTCGATGTTCTCGTGTCCGACCGAGATGGTCACTAGAAACTTCAGGCTCTTGGCTGAAATCTTCGCTCATTCCACACAAGACGGAGCAGGAGGAACAAACCCCGATCCAAGAACTCCGCGTCGATCTTGTAGTGACCGCGAATCAAGAGGGCGGTTGCCTCGCCGATGTGCTCGAGGACCCACTCGCGAGACGCGCCGCCGGGCTCGATGTTCACGATCAAATCCGCCCTGCAAGCAGTAGAGGAGTGGACGGCAGAAGGGAGGATCAAACGTACACGCCCTTCAGCTTGTCCGTCTTGAGGTCGCCGTTCGCGACCAGGACGATCGGCCGCTTTCCGCTCATCTTTGTCGACTTCGAACTGAAAACACGAAGAAATGTTGAGGAAGATCGAGGCGAGCCAGTGGAAAGGGCGGAAGTAAACGCGTATCACTAATTTTTGATCAACAGCGTGCGTTCAACGCCTCTTAATTGGTCGGTGATAAGAAAGAAGGCACCGGAAAGCGAATTCCAGCGTTGTTTGGTCGCTTCCCCTCGATGAAAGCAAGAGAGCAGCTTCAGCAATCGAACGAGCATTCCACTCTTCCCCGTTGCGGTCAAGTACACGCCGATCGAATGAACGTCCTTGGAAAGAAACCAGTGAAAACGAAGTGGAGAGCAGGCGGTTAAAAAGTTTACTCGCTTCGATCAAAACACCGTCGACAAACACCAGCAATCTCCGAGCACGCGGGCAGTCAGCGAGTGAGTGGGAAGAAAAGCGATCGGGAGAAAATACTCGTCTCGGTTGCGGCGGCAGGCGAAGGCGGACAGTGAATAAGAGTGTAAGAAATGGGAACTACAGGAAAGTGGGAGCAATTGGAGTCCTCGAATGTGACAAAAGAAGATCAAAAGTGGGGGATCAAAGGAAGTGAGCGATCAACCGGCTCGTCCGAAGATCGACGGATACTCGCGAGCCACTTCGCGGAAGGTCGAGCGATCGTGCACTCGCTGCATGGCCGAGAGCTCGAGGGTGCCGATGGGGCCGACGGAGAAGAGGAGTTTCTCCTCGCAATCCGCCCATTTCTTCAAGCGGACGCGCTCGGCGAGCGGCGAGATCTGCGGGTTCTTGGCGTCGAAGTTGCGGTCGACCTTCACGAAGATCAGCTCTGCAATGAGAATTACATAAGCAAGTAGAGGGGGAAGAGAGGACGAACGTTTGAGTTTCATGACAGGCAGAAGGACGTTGTTGCCGGCCTTGTACGAGACGACGCCGCCCAGCTCCTTGTTGCACGTGCCCGCCTTTGCCTGCCCCTTGCAGAAGAGCTGCAACTGCGGGTGTAACGCGATTATTCGAGGAATTCAAGCCGTCGGCGTTGTTCTTCTTATTCCTCTCCTATGGCTTGAAAGCAGAAACAAACCTTGCCGACGACGGGAGCCTCCGATTCGATCAGCTGCGGGCCGTCCGCAAAGAAGAGGTGCTGGAGACGCTTCCAGATCTCCGGGTCAGCACACACGTGGTTCGTGTTGTTCGCCTTGAAGAGGAAGTTGGAGGTGGACAAGAAGGCGCTGCACGAACTGAAACCAGTGGATGTGGAGAAGAATGGCGGGAAGTGGACCCACTTGCAGAGGACTGCATAGCGGAGGTCGCCATTGAGCCGTCGCTGGTCCACTTGCTCTCGCTTGATGCGAGCGGCCTGTCGCTCCTCGCGGTTCTTCTGCTGCTGGGCGCCGATCTAAACGAACAACAAACAAATAGAATGCATTGATCCCTGGCCACCCACCGCCTCCCAGAAGTCCCGGTGGTTCTTGTGCACCTCGGCGAGGGCCTCGCTCATGAAGCGCTCCTTCTGCCGGTTCGTCTGCTCCTGCTCTTGGATGCGGCTGTCGCAGAGGAGGATGGACTTCGAGTCCTCGTGACGCGCTCGTCCTCGCCGCTGCACGTGGGCGACCTCGCTCGACGCGCAGTTGTACTTGACGACCAAATTGCAGGCCCGAATGTCGAGGCCTTCGTCAGCCACTGAAGTCGCAGCCAGGACCTTCAGCCGGCCGTCGTTAAAATCCTTGAGGACGCTCGACTGCTGGCTCTCTGTGAGGCCGTACTGCTCGGAGGAGTTGCTGCCCGTGAGAAAGGCTGCCTGCGAGATCCCGTTGCGGTTGAGGCAATCGGCCAGCCGCTTGCAGATCTCGCGCGTCTCCAGGAAAATGAGGCAGCGAGAATCGGGCTTCGCGGCGAACTGCGAGGTGAGCAGTTCGATCAGCTTTTGGAGCATCGGCGAATTGAAGTTCGTCCACTTCTTCGCCTCTTGCAGGACGCCTGCAAGCAAGAAGAGCAGTGAACAGTAGGAGCGAAGAGTGTGCTCACCGATCGTGAACTGGTTGCCCTCCCGCCGGTTGCCGATCAACCCCAACATCTCCTGCTCGAGAGTCTGCATTGCAGTCGGGCCGTCCAATTGTCGAATGTACTTGAAGCACTTGTTGATGATCTAAACAGAGCAATTGACGACTGGCTTCGGCCGCCCACCTGCAGTTGATCGAACACTTGGATGATGGCCGTCCGCTGCTCGTTCGAGAAGCCAGGCCGGATTTTGAACTGGCAGCACAAAGCGATGAGGCCGGAGTTGGCGTCTCGGAGGAACGGGCCCTTCGGCAGGGGTTCTTTGAGGGCCTTCTTCATGTTCGCGAACTCCTCCTCCCTTCCGACCAGCTGCTTGTCCAGCTCCCGCTCCAAGTGCTCCTTGAGCTGGACGAGGAAGTGGACGAACTTCGAGCTCGCCTCGTACTCCGTCGGGCACGCGATGATTTCTGCAACCAACTAGAGGAATCAATCGAGTGCTGGAGGAACTTACGATCGTTAATCGACGCCACATGCTGGCTTAACTCCGCCCGGTTCACGAGCACCTGCTCGACGTTGCGCGTGTCCAAATTGGCGCAGATGTGCGAAAGGTGGTTGACGGCTTCGCTGACGTTCTTAGCGCCGCCCGTGCCCACCGTTGCGGTCATTCCGACGATCTGGATGGGCGCCAGGACGCCGGTGTCTTTCCGCTCGTGATAAATCTTCATGATCTCTGCAACGAACGATTAGAAGAAGGGCAGGAAGATGCTAACCGTTGCAGGGGTGGTTGTCGGCCACGTAGTGCGCCTCGTCGATGATCAGCAGCGAGACGTCCTCAAAGCCGACGTTCCGCTCGCGGTCGCCCTCTCGGAGGGAGTTCAGGAAGATCTGCGGGGTCATCACTAGAATCCAGTGGGGATCTTGTTTAAACATGGCCAGCGAGCTCTTCGCCCCGCCCGCGGTGCCCGCCAGGCCGACGATCTGCAAGCGACCGTTGAGAAGAGAAAGAGCAGGGATCTCTCGCCTTGATCTGATCGTCGAAGGCCTCGCGGAAGGCGTCTCGCTGTTGGGCGACGAGCAGCCGCTTCGGGACGAGGAAGACCACCGGAAAGCGAGCAAGCAGTCATTCCAGTACCAGTCGACGGAAGACTCACCTTGAAGGGCGTCTTCCTCTGGGCGCAACGGCGGAAGTGCTCGCGCGCGATCTCGATCGACACGCGCTAAAGCGTTTGGAATCCATACTCAATCACTCTTTTTGTGCCTTACCGTCTTTCCCGAGTTGGTGGGCGCGCAAATGAGGACGTCGCCGCCCGCCCGGCCGCGTCCCGCCAACTCCTCTTGGTACTTGCGGAGGTTCAGCGGCTTCTCTGCAAGCACACAATCAACCAATGGAATGAAACGAGCGGAAACCTTTGATAAAATCCGTGTTCAACGGCTTGTCCTCGTGGAAGACGAGCGTGCTCGCGTTCCGCGGATCCCACTCGGCCTCGGCCTCTTCGAAGGCCCGAAAAACGTCCTCCACACGAGCTGCAATGAACAATCGACGGACGGTGAGTTGGAGGTAACGTACACGAATCTCCGTACGCCATTTGGGCTGAAGTACGAAACAAATAAAGAGAATGACTGGTATGAGGGACTCACGTTTCTTCTCGTCCAGTCGAATGTGCCCTGAAAGCGGTATTGACGATCAGGAGTCCCTCAATCGGTGGAAGACGAACCGTAGACGTTCTTGAAGTTCGGGCAGAACTTCTCCACCTTCTCCGGCTCCTTCTTGTAGATGGTGAAAAGCAAGTGATCGACCGCGTTGTCGCCGAGGAACGGAAGCAGCTGGAGGAGTTTGCGGCGAACGTTGTGCTCGGGGACCGTCTTGTCTTCGAGCAGCATCTGGACGTCGACGAGGTCCTGCTTGTTGCGCTTCGAGTACTTGGAGAAGTAGGCGACGGCCGCCCGCACGTCGATCGAGTCGAACATCACGAACACGCAGCGGAAGAAGCGGTCCTTTCGGTGGGGCGGAAGCTCGTCGATGCGGACGAACTGTTTGTGCAGCACGGGATTCACTGAACCGAAGAGAGAATCAACAATAGGAGCAATCGACCACTCACCGTCCTTCAGGAAGCTCTTGAACGTGGGCAGGAGATTCTGGACGTTCGGCGTCCAAAACAACTGCGTCCAGAGGCCGTTCTCGCCGTCCATGTCCCGCAGCATGTCCAGCTGGCCGACGAGGTCGCGGGGCAGGAGCTCGCGGCACTGCTCGATCGCCTCTTCGGGCGCTTTGGCCATCGTCGCCTTGATCTCGTCCTCGAAGAGGTGCAGCCAGAGGGCGTCGTTCCGCAGGTGTTCGGGTACCGCTGAACGGAGGCATTCATTCGATGGATGGTCGTGCGGAACTCACTTCTCAGCCTCTGCCGCTCGACCATCTCGATCTCCGTTGGTTGGATGACACTCTCGAACTGAAACGAATGCAGGTAATCAAGGAAGTCCACGGGTGCATTCGAGCGAACGAAAGCGAAAGTGGGAGGTGGTGATGAAATCGCTCGGTTCCCACGAACCCCGCCGCTTATCGTCGACGACAGTGGAGCGAAAAGGACGCGGAATTTCGAGCACAAACGAGCCGAACGGGAACAAAGCGGCCGGCCGATCGGCAGCAAGGGCGGTGAGTCGGCCGTTCGGGCCACACGCCGCTCTTCGGGCAGCGATGATCGCCGAGCTCGGGGGACATTTGCGAGTGTAAACAAACAAATCGATCGATTCGGCTGAAGCGAACACCCGCCCAGCTCTCGCCGATCATCCGAGAGCGTTCAGAGCGGTAAGGAAGACGAGCGGATGCTGGAGACCTCTTCGTTTCGAATCAATCCGAGGGCGAGTGATGGGAGTCCGCGATCTTTATTATTGCATCTTTATTCGTTAAAAAACAATTGGGTTTGCGAAAGGAAAAAATGAGAACAATCTGCTTGCGTTGGCTGATCGGTTAAAACGGTAAAAGGGGTACAAAAGGAGGAGGCACCACTCAACAGAAGAAAAGGAAGGAATCGTGAACAAACGCCGGGAATTCCAGTCGGCCCTCACCGCCGGCCGCCCCGCTTCTTCCGCTCGTACTCGCGCTTGAACTCCTCGAACTTCTTGGGGCACTCCCGGCCGCTGAAGAAGTCGAAGGTCGGCAGTTGGCAGAGCGACGGATGGGTGGCGCAGTGCTCGAATTGCATGTACTGGGCCAGGACGGTCACTCTGCAAGAAAGAAGGGCAGCATTCACCTTGATTCCGCGCGAACTCACTGCTCCAGAGCGTGCTGGCCGTAGCCCGAGCCTTCGAACTGCTGCCGCTGCTTCTGGACGAGTTCGAAGTCGAGGTCTGTCGGTTTGGCGAACAAATCTGCAACCAACGGTTCCAACGGCAAGGGGAAGAGGAGAACTCACTCTCGAGACCGAGGAACTTGAGATCCACGAAGAGGTCAACGATGTTCTCCGGCAGGTGATGTTCCGGGGGCGGGATCGAGGAGGCTTGGTAGAAGAAGCGGACCGCCTTCTCCTTCACCGCTTTGAACTCGTGGTATTGCGTCTGCGAGAAGTTGTCGTTCGAGAACACGACCGCCCCGTACGCGCGGGCCGTGCGGAGGACCACGAGGTCGTCGTCCTTTTCCGTCACGATGCGGAGGATCTCCAGTCGCTTCAACTCCTGCAACACGAATGAAAGGAATGGAAAGAACGCAGGGGGAACTCACGCGAATGATCACCTCGTTGTCGATGTTGCCGACGCTCTCGAAGAAGGGCTTCAGCGTGACGTAGACCTCGAAACCGGCCTGCAGCAGTTTGTAGACGGTGATCAGAAGAGCCGTTCCGTTCAGCTTGCTGCAAACAAGCGGATTTTGAAGAATCCAAACGGAAGAACTCACTCGGCCTTCAGCTTCACGTCCCGAATGTTGTGGCCGGTGGTTCCGGGCGCGTGCAGCATGTTGCAGCCTGAACACACGAGAAATCCGTTGAATTCGATCGACAAAAGGAAGAAAACTTGCCGTCGACGATCACCATCCGGCGGAGACATTCGGCCGGCACTTGGAACGTCTGAAGGCGGGCGGGCGATCAATGAACGACTGAGAACGATCGGGAACTCGCCTGGTTGTTCAGCGGAACGTATTTCGAGAGATCTCCGCGTTCGTACTTCTTGTTCTGCTTCGGGGCGCCCATCGCGGCCGGCCGACGGGCGCTGGAATTCCTCCGGCTGAAATCAATCGATTGAAATCGAGAGGAAACTGTTCACGTGCGCCCAAAACAACGCGGAATTAAATCGAAGAGAACCGATTTGTTCGATCAGCCGCAAAATCCCCGAAATTCGCCGAAAAAAAGCGGTAAACATAACGCCAGGGGAGGCCGTCCGCCGGCGTCCCTCCGACTGCCGCCGCCGCCGCGGCTTGCTCGGCGCGTGGTGTTGATTGCGCGCATCTGGCGTCCTCTTCACGGCTTTTCGGGCGGCGGGTGCGCAAGGGCGCGCCGCCCCGCTTGCTTTCTTCCCGCCGATCAGCTCACATTCAATCGATTTGTTTATTGCGAAGATGTAAACAGAGGGATAAACACAAGACAAGCGAGAAGATCTCGAGTTACTGCAAACACGTGGAAATCCATTGGTGTTGGAGGCACTCGTTGCATTGCACTTTGCAGCACCAGAGGACCTTGCAGTCGCATTTGTACGTGACGGGCTCATGCCTGACCTGAACGCGGAGATTAGTGGAATGTTGAACGGAAAGAAGAGGACGAACGGTGAATCCCCGGCCACAGCAGAGCGAATTGCAGTCGCCCATCGTGTGCGTTTCGTTCCGCCAGTTGCACACGCGCGGGAGGGAGCGCCGTTGCTTCAGCTCGTACGTGTACGGGGTGCAGGTCTCCGGGCTGGGCTCCAAGTAGATCTGCAGACGAACGAGTGATTGGAAAAAGAATGGGAAGGGCGAACCAAGTCGGCATTCCGCACTTTCGTCCGTTCGTTGACCACCTGCTTTGCCTTGTAGTAGCGGTCGGTGAGGTGGTCGGTGATGGCGGTCAGGTCGGCGGTCTTCTTCCAGCACGTCTTCTGCTGACAGCTCCCGCTCACTCCGTGGCACTTGCACTGGGAGATCAACGTCTTCTTTACGGCCTGAACACCAGAGGGCACTCCTTTCTTTCTTCCTCGTCACTCACCAATCTGCCCGCCTTCAGGTTGTGTTTCACGAGACGCCGCAGAGGAGCTCGCAGAGGGCCGGTGCGGGTGAACAGCTTGCGAGAGGTGGAGATCGCGTAGTTCACGCCGTACGAGCAGCCTTGCCACGACCAGTCGTCCGGTACGTCCAACGGCGGCGGGTCGACGAGGGAGTCAAGGGAATTCGGGCTCCCGCCATCCAGCAGCTCGTCGGACGCGGGAGACGCAAAGTGGGACGGCCGAACGCATTTGCACTCCTCCAGCCAGCCCTGGGCACACGCCGTGGCCACTCCCCACGCCGCCCCCGCTGCGCTCATCGCCAGCAGGTAGGCGGTCTCTCGGTAGCCTGAAGCAAGCGGTTACTTCTTTCTATCAATCGATCCACCGCTTACCGTATCGCAGCAAGGAGGGCTCGTGAAGGACGGTGCCCGGCTGCGAGCAATCCCACGAGTGGAATCTCATTCGCTCCCGACAGTCCTCCATCGCGTCCCGCACGCCCTCGTACGCGACGATCGCAAGCGGGGGCTGCGATTTGCACAACGAGGCGAAATGCCGAAAGGAGTGCGATTGGAGCAGTTCGGCCGGGCAGCCCTAAACGAAAGCTTGCTGTTGGTCGAAGGATTGCTGCTGCCGCTGCTATTTGCGATTCATTCGTTTGGTATTCGACAGGCTGGATCGAATGTTTCCGCTTTCCGCCCCCAAATTCGATTTTGACGGCCGCTTTGTTCTCCGCTTTCCGGCGGCCTTTCGGGCGGCCATTGAGCGCCGCTTCGAGCGAAGAGCGGCGAACAAAAGCGGGCGATTTGCGTGCAAATGGGCGAACAATCTGAAGAAGCCGGCAGTAACGACCTTTCGATTTCAACAATCGAATTAAACGATTCGGAGTACGTTTCGATCCGTCCGTCTTGTGCTCGAGCAAACGGGACTAATTGGTGCGCGGCAGGCAGATGGCGGCGATCCCGCGGAGTTCGTAAAAAACCGCCGCTGACCTCCGATTCGAATTGGATTCCGCCCGTTCCGCAGGTGTGTTTTGGGCGGCAAGCGGCCCGTTTTGCGGAACAAATGCGGTCGGGAACAAACGAACGAATTGCTCGACGGCACAGTTACAGGAAGGAGTCGTGAACATCAATCAAAATGTGAAGCTTGCCGGGTGGTCGGTTCAAATGAAACCCCAGGCATGATTGCCCCAATGATTGAAGGACGTCTCACTCACCTGCTGGAGTTCAGCCGGCGCCTTCACGTGGTTCTTGAAGGAGCCCCGGGCGCCCAACGAGACGAGCAGCAGGAAGAAGAGGGGGATACTGTAGTGTCGAGGGACGTGCAGCGAATTCATGACTCGGCGGGTCGATTCACTCGCCTCGTCTCGAGGAGTGTGCGGACTGTAAAGCGGCCGTCGCGGAGGCAATTTGGCGGACGCGTGCGAGGCGGACGGGATGGCGGCAACCGACTCCCCGTTCGCCCGCATTCTCTTCGGTAGTCGCCGCTGATTGAAGGCTGGAATCACGCAGAAGTCGGTTCTCCTCTTTTACGGGAGCGCGCAGGAGGAAGGCGCGTGTAAAACTTTACGGCCCACTCGGGCGGCGGAAACAAACAAACGAATCGCGCAACTCGCGGATCAAAGCCGCCGAATGGCCAATCGGAACAACGGAGAGAACGTGTGAACGAGCGGATCAATGAAGGATTGACGGCCATGAAAGCGTCGTAAAACAGCCAGCAACATGCAATTACAAGGTGCGAAAGCGGGGGACGGAAAACGCTAGGAACTATTGCAAACGACATTAGCCGCAGAAAACATCTGAGTCGATGAACGAGTAAACTAACGCACCAACAGAAACGAACTATCGTCAAGCCTGTAGCACAACCGTCGTCTCCATTCCCCCGACTTCAGCGACCGCAGCGAGTAGAGCGAAAAAAAACGATCGTCGAGAAGTGGGCGGAGTCGGCGGTTTCGAAAACAAAGCAGAGTCACCACAAAATTCCAGCAGTACTCTCCAAGACGCTCTAGACGATGGTGATAAACGTTTCGAAGTGACCTTCTTTCTACCATTCAACCCCTCGGTCGAATGCCGTTCGAAGCGAAACGAACGGCAATCTGCGGAAAGCAAACCGAATTCATCTTCGGACAGGCAAGGGCGTGAATGGGCGATCGGTTCCGCTCGAATTGGAGAGCCGCCTTTGCGGCTTTCGGCTCGAAAGTTCGCCGGAAATTGGAGTTCTTTTTCGTCCCGCCCGCTCGCCGCTCGTCGCAACAATCCGCCCGTTCCGCTCGTCGCGCGACGGCGGAAGAAAAATGGGGGACAAATGGACGTGACGAGGCAGCGGGCATCTCGCGGATTTGACCCAAATGAGAAGAAAAGAGGACTCGTGATCCCCCTGCCTTCGACTGCCGATCGTAATCCTCGAATCGCCCTAAATTGCCCACTTGTTCTCCATTTCCGACGGCCATAAAACGAGTGTAAAATGCGGCAAAGAAGGCGGCCGGCGATCATCACCTTCACGCCGCGATCCGTCGAAAAGAATTCACTTCTTTATTGCGATCGCTGAAGGACAAAAACACCTCAAGTGAGATCGACCAATGGTCTCGTCGATTGTGACGAACTGCACGCATGACGGTGCTTTGACGTCTGCAGCTGGTGAACGACTGTTCTTGCAAATGGGAACGCATCGAGTGACGATCAGAGCAAAAGATCTCAACGAATCACTTTTGTCTTGCTGACCTTTGACTTGGAGGACGTCCAAGAAGCATACGCTTTTACGGTTCCTTGTGCAATTAGCTTTGCTTTTTCAGCTTCTTCCTGTTCCAACTTCCAGTCGTTTTATACAGCCGTTGGTCATTCGCACCTGGCCTCTTTGCGCTGAAATACGGACCGCCGTCAAGCGAAAGCATTCTTGCCTCTGCCCAATTAGCCGAAAGGGGGGCTTGTGGACGCCGTCGCACCGGGCGGGCGGGCGAGTGGACGAGCGAACGGGTCATTCCGCGCCCGAAAATGGACGCCGAGCGGCACAAAGCGGGCGGCTCGCGTGTTTCCACGGACACTCAGTAATTCGCCCCGCTTCCTCCCGTCCACTCGCCGGAATGAGGTCCAATCCGGCGGCCGAAATCCAGAACCACTTGGCCGCCCGGCAGACGATCCGAACGCTCAGCAGCCAGCCGGAGGAACTCCTGAATTTTCTGCACAGACGGCCGTCCATTTTGTTCGTTTTTTCCACTCCGTTCATTCCCTTTCGCCTTCTTGCAGCTCGAACGTTGGAGATCCGAACATCCAAGCTGCTCTCCGGATTCTCCGCTCCTTCTACGCCACCTTGAAGGCGGAAATCGATACGGGGCTGGAGAAGGAGGTAGACGACACGCGAGCACTCCGCTTCCTGCTCCACGAGCCGGGACAGACATGCGACGAGTTGATCGAGCGCTATGGTGAGTGTCTTCCATTTCGTGTCCATTATTGAATGCGATCGTTTAGTGTCCGCCTTGTCTGGCCGGGAGTGGGCGGAAGTTCGTCCTTCTTCCTCCAAAACGTCAAAGAGGACATCACGCGGCCGAGTAGAGGAGCAGTCCAACAGTTCGAGGTAGTGGAGGCTTGGGGACAAGAGGAATGACTACTCGCTGGTTTGCAGTTCGATCACGAGCAGCGAGGAGAGCGAGAAGCCGAGCGGGCGGAGCGGAGGACCGCCGAGTTCGAATTCGCGGAGAAGCGGCCGATCGGATGGGCGGAAATCGAAAGAAGTCGGCAGTTGGGCTTCAAAACAATCCGAATTCCATTGCTTTCAGTCTTCTCGACGGTCGGAAGGACCGAGAGTTCCCGCAGAGATGGTCGATCACTCGTGCAGTCCGATCCAAGTGGCCGTGCGGATTGCGGAGATCCAAACGGATGAAGTGAGCGCATTAGTTTGATTCTTTGCACTCCCCTGTGTTCAGCTTTCCGTTCGTTCGAACACCCGCCCCAGCAGCCGGCCGGCGGAGTCGCCGATCGTCCTCTCGGCCGCCGTCCAAACGGACGTCCTGAAGGTGGGCGGAAGGGAGCTTTCAATTGATTTCTCGGGTGTTCAGGTCGACGCGGCCACGAGGACGCACTCCACCGACTCGCCGCTCACCTCCACTCCGAACTCCACGGAGGCAACCTCGAAGACCTCCTCCTCGCTGTTCTCGTCCGAGCACTCGGTCGGGCAGATTTCTTTCCGGAAGGCCGCGATGCTGACTGCGACGTTCGTCCTCTCCCCGCCTTCTGTCCTCATCGGTTGTTTAGCGCCCAGTTCCGTGTGATCACGATCGGGCGCGACGGGAGCGTGCAGCCGGGCGGTCGGCGAACGCCCGCCGTCCCCGACCAGTCGACACCCGTTCGGCGGCCGGCCGTACGGGAGGCGACGGACGAAGAGACCCACCGGATCTTCCGGCCGAAGCACTCGCCGGTCCACGTGCGCCACCCGGTCGTCTTGGGTTCTTCGAGCGACTCGCCACTCATCGCCCAAGAGGAGTCCGTCCAGTCCTCCCCCGGGCGGGCGAGCGGCCAGAAGGTGGCCGACGTGGCCGAGGACCTCGTCGATCGGAGCGGAGAGAAGTCGATCGAGGAAGACGTCTCCACACTCGACCAGATTTCTCCCCTGCCCACTGGTTAATCACTTGCTCACTACCGTTAAACCAGCTTGTATCCGAACGTTTGTAAAACCCTTGTCTGTGCTGATTCTCCAACTAGTTCGAATAAACAATTCGCTAAACAATTGAGCTCCAATGCAAATAAAAACAAGCGTTTTGCTTCGAAGCAATTGACCGTCGATTCGAGCGACGGACGACCTCTTCCGTTATAATTGAAAGTCGTCTGCTTTTTCTGCTCCCCACTCTCGTCTCGAGTATTTACGCCCGACCACCTCTCGTTCGTGTCCTTGAGTGGGCGCGCGACTGCCGATCGGCGCCGACCGCAGCGGCCGCCCGCCGGTTCGCTGGGATCGGCACTCCGAAAGCGGCGACCTCGCAGACACCCGCGCGCCCCGCCGCCGCCGCTTTTGGTCATTGAACGGCGAGCGAAAAGAAGTGAGTGGATCGGCGTGTTTGCGTTCGGAGTGCGCGACCTTCCGCCCGTTACCCAGTGCTTCCATTAGACTTTCTGCACGCGTGGGCAATCAGCAGGTGATGTTTTCGGTCAAAAGAGGAACAGTCGGGCGTTCTGATCGCTTCTTTCCGCTCACTCGACCGAAAAGGCGGGCGGGGAGTGCGTGCACTAATCCCTTTTGTTTGAGTTCAAACCCACTCGCTCGTCCGCCGGTTTGTTTGCTTTGGGTTCGGGCGGGCGCCAATTCGCTTCGAATTTCCGGTCGTTAAACCCCGCTCTGGACTGCTCGCAATACACGAGAATCGAGTTGTTTTGGGGTGTTTGGAGAGCGAAATTGACCGCAAATTGGTGTTCGTGACGTCAGGCGGGAAGGACGGGAGTCGGCGGGACGATAGGACGTCATTTTGTGTTTGATTGAGTGGTTTGAACACGAGGAAGAAGCGAAAGGGACGTCCTTCTCGCCCTCTCCTTTCTTTTGCTCATGGCGGCCGGCGGCACTCGATGCCGTCGGGCGGCGGCCGC
Source organism: Aphelenchoides fujianensis (assembly GCA_024699865.1). Taxonomy (NCBI): domain Eukaryota; kingdom Metazoa; phylum Nematoda; class Chromadorea; order Rhabditida; family Aphelenchoididae; genus Aphelenchoides; species Aphelenchoides fujianensis. Next base: position 1,260 of record JAMPIO010000476.1, on the reverse strand, counting down.
CCGCTTTCCGCCGCTCGGCGGCCACGAGCGGCCGAAAGCCGCCGGCCGCGGGCCGTCTGGCGGCCGAAAGGTCGTCAAATCCCGTCTTTCATCCGCGTTCGTTCGGTTCACCCCGTCGTTCGTCGACGTCCAGCCCACTCGAATGTTCCCGCTTTCAGGCCGCCCGTCTGCTGGACGGACGCTCGGCGGACATCAAGCGGCAAATTGGGAGCGACGAGCAGACGGCCGCCGAGTGACATCCGCCTTCCGCTCACTTCTTTCCGCCTTCGATTTGAACCGAAGGGCTCGAAATCCGACCGCCGAACGTTCGATTGCTGCGGGCGGGCGGGAGTCAAGTGGGCCAATCGGCGTTCGAAAGAAATCCACGATGAGCGCGCGCAGATCCACGCCCAACTGACGGCGGACGAGAGCAAGTAAGTTCCCACTTTTATCTTTCTTTCACATTGCTGTTGTTTTTAGCCGCGTTTTTGGTGTGAATTCCAGTAGAAAAGCGAGATGGGGGACTGTGGACAAGTGGCGAGGTAGTTCGCCGTCTCTTACTCAATTTTACCACTCTGCTCTTTTGTAGTCCCCGCTCGCCGTACATGAACAAGCGGGCGAACCGCGGCGAGGCCTACGAACCCACCTTCCACGAGCACATTGCGAACACGGTCACTCACGGGATAGCCATCGTTCCAAGCCTGTTCATCGCCCGCTTGTTGATCGCCGCCGCCTACCGCGACCTTCAGCTCCACCTCATGTATTTGTACGGGTTCTTCACGGTGGTAAGCGGTCGTCTCCTGTTGCTTGTTGCTTACGTTTGGCTTCCAGTTGCTGTTCTCCGCCTCCACGCTCTATCATCTCTGCGAACTGCTCTTTCGACCACACAAAAGGTGGGAACACTCGCAGCCATTGGTTATCCTTGCTTGAATTGCAGAACTCTCCGCTACTACCTGCACATTGCCGACCGAACGACCATCTACTTCTTCATCGCTGCATCGTCCACGCCGTGGCTCACCTTGCGGCACGCCCAAACGGTCGGGACGAACCTCAAGTGGTTCGTTTGGGCGTTCGCCTTCTTCGGGATCGGATATCAACTGAAATACCACGAGCGGTACGGCCTTTCCTCTTGCTTTCGGTGAACTCGCTCTGCAGACACAAGACACTCGAGACGTGCCTGTACGTCGTTGTGGCCACCCTGCCTTACGTGGGGATCATCACGATGAACGACCGGACGGGCCTTCCGCTGATGATCGTCGGCGGTCTGGTCTACGGCGTGGG